>JASSUY010014187.1:94027-127097 GCA_032466535.1 Forpus xanthops
CTGCCCCCCCCCCCCCCCCTGTACATTTGGGTTGGTGTAAATCAAAACACAACCCCAAATTACTTTTCACAATAATTTGAACACTTTAATATAACTGTTCCCCATCTGGCTCAAGTGGGGTTTGATTTTGCTCATTTTGGGAACCATCTGTGCTTTCAAAGCATGGCTTCAGAGCAATAAAAACAGCTCTGGAAGGCAGCATGAACAAACGAGATGGGCTAAATTGGGTTAAATGGGGTTCCCGATATGAAAATTGGTAGAATCCCTCTTTCAGTTGTGCCTTACAGTGGAATATATTGCCATCCACCCAAACCCTTTGTTTCCTTCAGTTAGGTGTAGAGGGAGCAGGGAAGGCAGTTGGGACCTCTGCAAGGGTTGAGCCATAGGGTGCGATTTCACCTCTGCACTGCCTGCTTTGAACTGTCCTGATGGAGGGCATGGCTCCAGACATGCACCTTAGCATGGTAGCACAGAAGCACCACAAGGTCATTAACTGGGGCTGTATTCTGCAGTGCTTTACAGGAGAGGGAATTCTGGGGGCAATGCGATTTAGATTTGAGATGTGATTTGGCTCCTGAAATTCATTGAAGCAGCCTGTCGAAATCTAACCAATTTTACCTGGATCTATGCAAATTTATGGCATAATATGACATGGAAATATATGTAAATGTTGTCAATTATTGTAAAGTAAAGGAGCACATAGATGGAATCTTCCATAAAATGTTTTATACAGCATTTTTTGAATTCCTAAAAAGAAAACTTGAGAAATAGCAAATGAACTGGAATTGAGTTCAGATGTTCCAAGCCCATTACATTGGGACATTTTCTTTAAACTGCATATTAATCTAACCTTGCCATATAGGTTTTCAAGAGCATCCTTTGCTTCACTGTACCATTATACCTTTACAAATCAGGAAAATGTCAACTCTTGATTTACTGACAAAGCAGACAACCGTCATAATTTATCTTGCTTGAGATCAGTTCATCAAACTTCAGAACATCTTGGCTGCTGTAAAATCCAGCATTTGATAGGGCCATGTCTGCTTAAAATGCAAAGGATAACCTACATTTTTAAAATGCTGTAAAAAGAACAAGAAGCGATGCCAGGATGAAAATTCATGAGGCATGGAGCTGGGGTCTGAATTCCACATTTGCTGCACAATGGAGTACTGTTACTACCTTGTTTGCACAGATGAAAACTAGTGTTAATGGAAAGATGGAGCAGGAGAGTTAAGCTGTTGGTGTTCCAGTGCGCTGCCTGCTCTGATCCGCTGCTGTATAAGAGTTGTTAATGTTCATCTTTGATTTAACGTTGTTTGGTATCACTGGTTCCTTGTTAGGAAAACCCTGATTAGAGCAGCACATGGGTTCACAGTGTGTGAGTGCTTGTTGCATTCAAAGGCAGAATTAAGCCTATGAAAACAGAGGTGAAAGTACAAGAATATTGACTAATATGAACTATTCTGATAGTAGTAAAATGGAATTAAAGCATCTTTTGATAGATGGTGAAAAAACAATTTAATGGACCAGGACTCTAAGTTTTGGGCATAAAGTTGCTTTTGTGTGTTCTCATGGCACTTAGCACAGTGCATAGGGTGGGGATGAGTGCTCTGCCAAGCAATAGCTTCTGCATTTCATCACCAGTGCCAGCAACAGAGGTAAGAAACCTCTCGGAAAGTTAAAATACGAAGAGATGAAAAACTGAGAGCCTTTACGTCCATGTGATAGCCTGTTCTCTGCAGGTACCCAGCTAATGGCTGTCTTGATCTGATTTCTCCTTACCGGTTTGTAGAAGTGTTGTATAGGCTGAGAGTGAAACAACTGCCATGTGAGATGAGTGCTCTTGTATCGTATAACAACTTTTGTGAACACTTTGCTCTTCAATATTCATGGTGAAGCTCTCGACTGATGTGTCAGAAGTCATGGTGACAGAAAACCTGATCCAAGGGTAAACCAAGCCTGTCTTGACACGTAGCTCAAACCTTCCTTGAGTTCAAACCCCAAACGTTTCTGATCTCTTTGGCAGCCAGTGGTGAACCTGGAAAGCCAGGGGATGGGAGCACCTGGAGGTTTTGTCAGTGATGTTTGCAGTGGTGACACAAAGCACTTTGGAAGAAAGGCTCTGCAGGTTCTGAGGAGGAGCGTAACTCAGGTTAACATTTATCTTGGCTGTCATCGTTGTTTGTAACACCGACTCTTGCTCATAAATAAGTGGCAAAATCTGTGCTTCAAAGTGAAAAAATCCTGCTCCGGCTAAGCCTCAATTATATTTCCAAACGATACTTATCAGATTTCCTAATGTGTGCCTACTGCAGTTCAATTTTGTGCTATCAGTCAAAGGAGGTGGGGCTGGAAGGGGTTTGTCAGGTGGGAAACAGTGTGCAGCACCGAGGCCGTGCTGCTGTGGCCAGGGCAGGGGCTGGGTGACCATGGCTTGGGTCCATTGTTAATGAAATAGCTGTGCATTCAAAGTCACTGCCTTGCTGCTCCCTGCAGAGCAAGGTAAGTTGCTATGAGTCCTTCAAGGCTGCGTTCTGGGGGCCTGAAATCCAAAGCTGTAGTTTTCATCCTGTAATACAGGGTAGGGAAACCTGAGTGCCTTTGTAATTTCACGAGTCTCTGAATTTATTTCACCTCATCTTTGTTTCTCCAGCGATTTTTTTTCCCGTTAATTTAGTGAGAAACCTGACAAGTGTGCCTATGCAGGATTTAAGCATGTCCTTAGGTACACATTAAGTAAAGATTTAAGGTTTGAAATACAAGATTAATTCAATTCCTGCTTACAGTTGCATTGCAAAATCGTTGATTATCCAGAAATTCATGCTTCTCGTTCATATAAATTTGATCATGTACAACACTATCTATGTGTAATGCTAACACTTACGATTAGAACAGTGAAACTCTTGAGCTGAATGGGAATAAAGTGTGTGCTTAAGGCTACAGCATGAAGTGTTGAACGTTCCTCACAGTTTTCAGAGGCAACCTGTGGACAACCAGCTCTGCCAGCCAGTGCCAGTGAGCTGATGGGTCCCAATTGATGTGTTAAGGGAAGTCCTGGGTCTTGTGCCTCCCTGAGAAGCTGAGTGTTCCTCTTCCTGTCCAACCAAGTGTTTAGACTTAGAGTTGCTGCTTTGAAGTCACTTGGGCTTCTTCCACTGATGCAGTAAAAGTGGAGTGTTGCCTTTGTCCTCCAAAGTAGGCATATCCTTCCATCAAGGAACTGAGCGCACATTTCAGTGCTAGGCAAAGGGAACTTATTTTCAGCAGGGATTCACTCCGGGCCAGGGTAAATCTTATTCTTGGTGTCACTTTTACCTTAGGTTTATGTGAGCACAAATTACAGCTCAGTGAAAGGATAAATGATAGGACATTTCTGAAAGTATATGGGCGCGCAAGGCACAGTATTGTTATTTATCTCTCATCCGTGCTTCAGAAAGATGCATTTTTATAGAAAAAGAGGGACTAAGACAAGCATTGGAAAAAACAAATGGTACCTAGAGAATGGATTCCAAGATTCCCATTTCAGATACATGTAAAGAGGGAAGCTATAGCAGTATCATTCAAATGTGACAGCAGTCACTCCAACCTTTGCTATTACGGCACAAAATTACATGTTCTTGCCAGCGAAATAGGAAGGGCTGATAGGGAAGGCAGCTGGGATTTGCTTTCTTATCTATATTTTACACACACATTCTTTCATTTCCCTCCCACTCCTCACTGTTTCCAGGATCCAGAGCTGCTGTTTAGTTTGCATACAGTGGAGCAGCTTTGTACTGTGTCGTTTCTAAACCCCATAGATACTGGCCGAAATGAAATTACTTAAATCTTGTGCTTTGTTATTGGCAGCATTAAGGATGAAGTTCTGCATGCAGAGGTCTGTTGATCCTAGAAATGTTACCTGAGATCCTTTCTGAGCTGTGGATGGAGGATCCAGCTCTGGGGGGATCAATGTCTAATGATTGTGACTTTCCTGCAGGTAAATCGAGCGTTCTGTTTAAGGATAAGGAGCTATTGGGTTTTAAGGATGGAGGAAGAGAAATCCATCAAACAGTTGTAGTATGGCCCTAAAGCCACGAAATCCTTCATCTACACTGCCCTTCAGGAGGCATTAGGATGCTCAAATGGTCAATAATTCACGCTATTAAACCAAGGTATCATCAAAAGCTGGGAATGGAAAGCACTGCAGTGCACTCCCTGCCCCATTTCAGCTTATTACAAGGACACTGAGGGTGAGAAGGGAAATATTTTGCCTTGCAGGATCTAGTTTGAGCAACATTCTTTCTGTTAAGCAGTTCCGAAGTGTACATATCCCTGTTTCCTTTGTGTCACATTGGGGATGCAGTCTCACAATGCGCTGTTTCCCAGGATCTGGAGGGAAAATGCTGAGCTGAAAATAGAGTAGAAGAGATTCTGGAGGGTTGGCATGACCTTGCTATTCTGGAGTTAATGGCAGCTATAACTTGTTACTTATAGCTAATCAAAAGCACTTTAAATTGTAAGTTGTAGGGTTTGTAGTACCCTGTCTCTTTTCAGCTGCTTGGGTCCCTTGGCATATCTGCTGCTGGGCTCACACACCAATACACTTCTTGCTTGGGAAATTCCATTTTCTTTCCCTCTGGATTTTATAGAGGCTCTTTGAGGGTTTTCCACTACAGATGGAAGAAGGACTTCTGCAGTGGGAGGCTTGCTTGTCATGGTTGTGCTACCTGAAGCCTGGATGCATGGAGGAACGTGGACCTAGTAATCAGCTCTTTCAGAGGCTGCAATCACAGCAGTCACTAGAGAAGAGTGATTCTGATCTGTATCCGATTGAGAACTAAAGCAAGGTGTGGGACTGACTTGAGGGATGAATTGACAAGTTAATTGGCCTTCCCCAAAATGATCATCATTAACAAAATACATCTGCTGCCCTGCCAGAGCCAATCTGGGAATGTAGTGTTTGGGGCTTGTTGTTTGGCTGGTTTTTATTCTGCTCCTGACTACTTGGAAAGATACTTTCCTCAGTCTTTATGGTCTCTTCTGATTTAGCTTGGCACAGGCTTTATCCTGGTGTCTCTGCAGCCAGGAGTGTGGGATGGCTGAACTCTAGTTTAGAGGATGGCTGTGCAAATCAAATGCTGCCCATGGTTAAGGAAACTTGAACTGACAGGCACTGTGGGCTGGCTGTGCAAGCGAAGGGAAGTTTTTCTGTGCCAAGTCAGTTCCATTAATCTTGGGACTGTGACATGTCTGTACAGTTATTGATTTCCCAGCAGGCTATTCATCACCAGTCTCATCATGTTATGAGCCAATATGGAGAAGGCACAGGGGGGAAATAGGGCTGGTGTTTTTATCTCTAGGGCACAGGATGCTCATAATCAATGCAACTTGGAGAAGAAGCCAGATGGGTTGAGATAATTGATGGGAAATGCCTCAAAGTAGGAGAGGTTCTACACATCCTATAGGGAGAAGGGGGCAAATGTTATTTTTAAGGCCAGCAG
Organism: Forpus xanthops; assembly: GCA_032466535.1. Classification (NCBI taxonomy): domain Eukaryota; kingdom Metazoa; phylum Chordata; class Aves; order Psittaciformes; family Psittacidae; genus Forpus; species Forpus xanthops. The sequence goes on from JASSUY010014187.1 coordinate 99,508, forward strand.
ATACCTTACCTAGCCCAGATGCTCTCAGTTGGTATGGGATGGCTCAGCCCATGTGTACAGCAGGCTGGGTGAGCACCGAGTTTCTCTTGTCACAGGCTGTGCCCATGCAGGAGCCAGCAGCCAGGTCTGCTACTGCAGGGGCAGAGCTGCACATGTGAGGCTCTGCCAGACCTGAGGGTGGTTCTGCCTGAGTTACACTTACGTTTGCTCTCAAGGTGATGTCTGAACAGACCAGGACATAGAGCTTCCTCCTTTCACTTACCCTCTGCAGCTTGTTTTGTACCTGTCAAACACTCAAATCACCTTAAGATGAAGACCTTGACTTCCTCCAAGTCAAGTGCAAGGTGCCCAAACTGGCCCCAGAATCCTTGTCTGCTTTTGGAAATGTCATTCCCAAAATGGCTTTCTCAGCATCCTGATTATTTCTTGTCTCCTCGGTCAATAATGAGCCATCCCAGCCAAGCCCTCTGTGCTGTTTTCTTGGTCTTTAAGACAGCTGCTTGGAATTAAAATAGCTCTTAGGCAAAACTTGGAGAAACAATTAAAATCCTGGTGTGCTTGGGAGGCTTTTGCAATTACGAACTGATCATGTTTTGGTCCTCTACGCATTCATGCCTATGGCACTGGTGGATGAGAGCAGTATGTGGAGATAAGGACAGGAATCTGTCTTTGCTCGATTGTAACCTGAATTTGAACTTGGAGTTGCTTTTTGCTTACTATCACTTAACTTGCCTCACTGTGCTTTGCACTTCATGGAGTGGCTTTGGGCCAGGGGATGGAGACTGGGACAGTCAGTGTCTGACAGAGCTGCCTATGAGACCAAGCACGCTCTGGGGCTGGTTCGGAGGCTGTTGGCTCATCTTGGATTTTCACTGCAGAGGACTTTCACCCCGGATGCACTCTGAAGAGCTTGGGAAAGGCACAGGATTGTGTCTGGGACTGCTGCTGCTGCAGGAACAGTGCCTCTGGGGGAGCCCATGGTAGTAGAGCCTGCTCTAGCAGAGGCTGTCCCTGCCTATGGCAAGGGGGTTGGAAGTGGATAATCCAAACCATTCCATGGTTCTGAGATAGAGTTCTCTACAAATCCAGCATTCAAACCTTGTTGCTGCTGAGAGCCAGAAAGGTGAAACAGCAAATCGGGTTCTAGTTTTTTTCATTAAATTGGTTGTCTGTTCTTATGGCAATGTCTTGTTCCGTGTCTCTGGATATCAAAGAGCTTTTTCTACCTACGAAGTGTGGAGAAAATCTCATTTATTTTCTGTAGCTCATAAAAGGAAGGCCCTTTCCCCATGGCAAGACTTGAAGCCAGTTAATAAGCTGCTGCACCAGCCCTATTATGAGTACTTTCAAACCCTTGCCAGCATGGTTTAATTTGGAATCCCTGTGTTTTACCCTGCCCTCTGACAACTTCATGTTGAAAGGATTGTTATGCCTTTAACTTGAAATAATTACAGTACAATCCCAAGCTGTGTCTGAGGCACATGGTTATACACCATTGGTATCAAACCAGAGATGCAGCAATAGCTATGTGAAGGTCAGGCTACACTGGCTGCAGGGCTGCCCTTGGTGGGAGTGTTGAGCATCACTAAGAGGTGACCAATGGCAGAGTATCTGGTAGGAGAGATGGATGATGCTTGGCAGTGTGCAGGACACTGGACCAGATGGGCTGCTCGTTTGAGTTAGTATCACACATCCTGCAAGCCTTATGCCCCTGTATTTCTGAGCATGGCAGGTATCCAGAGAGAGCTGTGGCTTTAGGGGGCTGCCTCTCCACAACTTGTTTTGTGTGGTTTTGTGTTGGGATATATAAAATGGGGAAGTTCATGATGTGCTCTTGGCTTGTTGCGTGGCAGTGGTAACCTCTTGAGTGCTTGTGGAGTTTGGGACTGTCTTCACTGCAGACCTATTCCTTCCCATGCTGGCTTGTGTACATGTAGACGTGTGCTTATCGGCACAAGCAACTTGAGAGCTTAAAAACCATTTTCTTCACGTTGGAGAGAACCCTGTGAAGTGTCAGCCCCATCCAGTGCCAGAACTACAATAGACAGTGGTGTTACTGATGTATTTCTCTTCTTTAACTGTCTATAAAAGAATGTCATTCACAAGATGGGCCCAGCAAAAGTGGGCTTTATGGTGTGTCATTAGAAGGCTTTTGATCTTGTGTCTTACAGGGTGTTATTACTGTTCAGTGTGATAGAACAGATGCTATTCTACTGAAAAGGCAAAACTGCATTAAATTGACAGCACTTTAATTTTTCTTGGTAGTTGCAAGTGTTCTTATTTCCTGTTTTATTTGCATTTTTATTACTGAGAAGCATGGTGACAAAGTTACCTGGTGTTTTTATGTCACTGCTGCTCATCTCTTCAGCCTCTGATGGTCCAAATAGCAGCTGGACTATGAATATGTATCACTTCATTCATATGACAAACTTTTGGCATAGGATACTGAATAAATGGAGGCTTCCTGCAGTCAGTGACCTGGATAGTAACTTGTGAAATGAAGTGTCTTGAAGTGGAACACTCCATCAACACATGCACGTTATCACTGAGAAGTGATTCTTTATTGTCCAGATTCTTTCTTGGACCACAATGCTTTGTGATTTGAAGTTTGCCTATTAGGCTGGGTTAGAAGAGCTACAGACTTGAAGAGATATGGGTCATACAAATCAAAGATGCTATATTTCTGAAGGATAACAAGATACGGCATTCTTCAGCTGAGCTGTCCTTGTGGGCTTCGATTTGTGGATTTGATTTTTTTTCCTTTTTAGGGTTACTTTGCAATAAAAAGTTACCAAGATACCTGCCTTCTGACCTAATTCCTAACATTATGGCGACATAATGTTGATCCATATGAAAAAGGTTGAGGAAATTGGAATTGTTCAGTCTAGAAATAGGTTTAAATAATACACAAACCTTTCCAGGAATGAACCTGGTGAAGCTTGGGATTCTCCCACCTGGGAAGCACTGGGTGTCTGCCCCTGGAAGCTTTGGAGGAAGTATGGAGGGGGTTCAGTTTGGGTGAGATGAACTGATCCAGCCCCAGGTGATGGATGGTGCTCCTGGGTCCCTTCTGGCTTGTGCTGCCAGGTCTGATGTGCTCTGCAAGGCAGTTCCAGCTGAATGGAGCTCCTGGCTGGGAGCAATGCTCTCAGGTGCTCCACACCACCCTCTTTGAAGAGTGCAGTGACCCATCCGTCTGCTCACTGGGCACTGCACTGTCTGGTCACCTTGTATCTTGACCGCTTTCCTACATGAGTCTATAGAGCTGTGGTGTTATTTATAGCCAATGTCTGCCCTACTGTGGAATTCTGACAGCAGTCAGTAAATGTGTGATGCTTCAGGGCTATGTCAATTAAAACTGAGAAGCAGTGAGGGTGATCCCTTGCTTGGATGAGCGCTTTGTGGATGGGGTGAATCCCACTTCTCCCAATAACGTCTGATCCCAGACAGGATGCTCTTCAGGAAGGTCACTGCAGCTTTGCACTAGCTATGTTGTATGCACTACCTGGATGCACAAATGCACTTGTTTTGGTTTTGGTTTCGGTAAAGGGGTAAGTGGGTGAGATGCTGCTGCCTGCAGTGCACGGGAGTTCAGCCGAAATGATCGTGCTGTCTCCTATGGCCTTACACTCTGTGAACCTGTGGCTGATTGCATTCACTGCTGATGGGAGCAGCAGTGCTCTGAAGATGTTCATCCTCGTGCCTTGAGCATGCTCAAGACAGCTCCAGCCCCTTGGTCTCTGCTGCAATTATTTATATTGATAAAAAACGTGAAAAGCGCCTGCAGCATTTTGCCCAAAATGGAAATAACCCTCCTCAACAACACAGAATGCTTTCTTTTGATAAGATCGTTCTAAAAGGTAACTGCTTATGATAATACAATTTATTCTTTATGGCTTGGGGGCAAGCTAAGATCTAAATGAAGCATGTCTTCCATTAGAACCCTACAGAAACAAACTAATAGGCTGCAAAGAGAACCATTTGTAATGTTACTGTAATTCACATGATTCATTAAACAGAAATGGAAAATGATAGCGTTTTCCCCTCAAAAAAAATCCTTATGGAATTACATGCGGAGATCACTTAGTTGAACTGTTTTATTGACTAAGCATCTTGTTGTGCTGATGTGTAGATTATATAGGCCTGCAGCCATTTATTTTTGCCTTCTAAAATTGGAACTTCTTTTTATTATGGGAATGTTATCGTGTGTTTCCCCTCCGGCTGCAGCCGATAGCCATAGCAGGGGCTGCTCTTGGGTTGTGTTCAAGCAATGGGCATTACTGGAGTGTTTGGAAGCATATTGATGGTGTTTGTTCTCCCAAGTCAGTGGGAAGTGGAGAAGGATTAAAGGGCTGAGAGTCAGTGACAGTTATTAGCAGCTAACAATGACATGTACACTGTTCTCTGGTTAAGGAAGTTAAAGAGGGAAGCCTGACCCAGTGTATTATTTTGTCCCTCTGTGCCAGCACTGAAAACCCACTGCAGGGTAAAGAGGGTATTACCTAAACGAGTCAAAGCACCTCTCAGCATCACAAGGGCTGGTGGAGAAAAATGCATATAGGAGCAAGAGGAAGTGATGCTGCTCCTTTAGAGAGCTTGTAGGCTCCTGCTGTGTGTTTGGACTTTGCTGCGTGGTTAATGGGTCCTGGGGCAAGTGTGGGAAGGGTTGATGGGTGCAGTGATTAGAGGCTTGCAGAGCCTCGTTGGTTTGGAACTCGGGAGCTTCATTTTGTGCCCCGTTTCCTTCAGTTTGGTTTAAAGGTGAGGATGAAGCAGCTGCAGAGCTCCCGGTGTGTCCTTTCCTAAGGTTTGCATCTTTGTTCTGCCCACCTGCTTGAAAGATTAATTACAGGAAGCAAACCAACCCCCTGTGTTGACTGGCGCAGGACAGGAGCGCAGGTACAGCGTTCCAAGCTGCCAGTCCTCAACGTGGAGAGGAGGGATTTCGTATCACAAAAGCAATGTGAAATGCCAGCAGGGTTGGAGTCCCATGTGCTAGAGGCTGCTTAAAGGCAGGGTGAGCCAGCTGCCTGCAGCAGAGCTGTCCATACCGGGCCCTGCTGCAGCAATGGGGGCTCGGAAGAGGGGGCACTTGCCCAGCCCCATGGCTGGAGGGCAGTCAGGCTTTCTCCCTGTCCCCCACCTGGAGCAGAGCTGCCCCCATGTGCAGTAGAGGCTGGCACAGCCTTACCCATCAGAGCAATGTGCCTGCGCTGCTTTCCAGGTGATTTGTGTCTTTGGATCCGGAGGAACTTCTTTTTGACACGCAAGCTCAGCCTCCAAAGGATGTCATCCCTGATTAATGTCAGGAAGCAGAGTGTGCCATTGAAAGGACTCGAGGAAAATGGCACATGGAGCGGGTTTTAATGCTGATTTTTTGACAGCCTTCGTGTTTGGCCTTGACACTCTGCAGGGTAGACTGTCTTCCAGTGGCCATTTATCACAGGTAGCACAGGACAGAAGAAGATCTTAAAAACGATTTGAAATGAGGCCAGGATGACCTGAGACCGGATTTAATGTATCCGGGCGGGCTGCCCAAGCTGCCAGTCTCGCATTCAGCAGTGTGAAGTCAATCTAAAAGGTACAATGGATTGCAGCTACTTTAATGTTGATGGAGGATGCTGGAATTGACAGAATAACCTGGCACTTGCTATTTATTGCATAGGAAAACGGAGTACTTTGTTTGTATAAACATCTCTTCTCTCTTTTGTGGCACATTTTATGGCAAGAAGAGTAGGATAGGAGGGCATTTTCTGTCAGACTTGCTCCTGCACCTCTTGAGCTGCCTGGGAATTCCAGGGAAGTGCTTATTTCCATGCAGTACAGCAGAGGAAAGCTCAGGCTCTTGTGATGTAATGGAGCTCTTCTGCCAGTGTCATTTACATTCTGCTTTATTAGATGAAAGTCAAGTAATTAATCAGTTGATTGCTTAATTCAGGATTCAGACAACTGCAATTTGGGCTTCATCACAGTGCTTTCCACTAGAGGAGATCTGTTTGAGGAACTGTGTTCTGTTCTGCTTGCCTGGCTAGGAATAAATGAAGCAATTCTGGGTGAAGACGGAGGCTTTCTTCTGTGAGCAGGAATGGAACCCTTGGCCTGGGAGTGGGGAGGTTTTATACAATGCAGTTGGATTTTGGGGTTGCTTTCAGCAATACTGTGCCTTTGTTTCCCATGTATTTCAGCTGAGTTTGGGTGGGTTTAACTTTGGAAGGTCGCATCCTGTAAAGCTTCCCTGGCCTGGGTACCATCTGCAATGGTACATCAAAATACATCAGAGGGCAACTTCAGTCGTACTGTGAGAACGCAGTGGTGTTTCATGGTGCTATGGAGAGCCCCTGTGCCAAACATCCACTGCTGTGCCAACACCCATGTTCAGTACAGGAAATGCTCTGCACAAGCCTTGTGCCATAAATGTGGTGATGAGAGAAGGTGCTGCAGGGTCCCTTTGCCAGAGAGGAGGCTGTTAGCAGTGCACAGCAGGTACCATGGCTCTGAGCAGGCCTGAAGTAGGAGCTATACAGGAGAGATTAAACTGCTTTTAAGTGAATTGAAATGAGTGCAAACAAAGAATACATGGTTTGAGGTGCCTGCTCCCCATGAAGGGTATGCATTCACACTGCCTTCCACCTGCAGAATAATAAATCAGTGCTCCATGCTGGATTTCCCAGTGTAAGCTATAAAAGAAGCTGTCATTTCCTATTGTCTAAACAATTTAGAGCTGCCTTAAAGAGGGTATCTCTCATCAATCTTGACATCTCCACTTGATCATAAATTCACTGCTACTGTTGGAGGAAATGCTTTTCCCTTCAGGTACACGCGCAAATGAAAAGCTCCCCCTGTTTAAGAGCCCTGGGAAGGTTCTGTGTGCCGCATGTGTGCCTCCAATAGGGCAGTGCCAGGGAGGCAGGATCCTGGCCACCTTCCCCTTGGGTTGCCTGCTGCTGGGGGCACTTAGAATCACGCTGCTTTTACCAGCAAGTCTTTTCTTCTTGGCTTGTGTGACTTTAACAAACTCTCTGCAGTGGAATTGTAATCTGGTAAACTTGGAGCCCATGAAATGAGATTTTCACTTCTGTGGCTTAGCAATAGGTGTGATACATTAGCGCAGATTTATTCCCCACACGAGGGAGATTTTGAGAAACCTGATAAATTAAGCACAAAGATTGCTGTACACAACACAGCTCTCCTGCTGACCCACTGTCCTCATCGCATGTTTTCATCTGTTTGCTGGGCTTGAATGAATGCTCCTCAAACAAAATGGTCCACGATGTTATGGGCACTTCTCTGCAGTGGAAAGGCCGGGGAATTTCTTTTTGAAGGAGACATGGGAGGCTGTGGGGAGGTGAAACTGCACGGATATGTCCATGCCTTGTTCCAGGGATAGAGAATGGGTCTGGAGCATCTCACTGATACCAGGAACATCTGCCGGGGCTGCGCTGCTTGGCACCGGTGGTGCGATTCCTCCTGGGTCCTCAGTGCTGATGCAAACCTGCACCAGCCTTCCCGGGAATCCTGCCTGTGCAGAGGGGAGAGGCGGGCCAGAGATGCCATTGTCCGTGCCAGCTCTGCAAGCAGCAGGTCTCACCTTCCTCTGAAGCCGCACTGGGTGTCTTGGCATGGTGTTGGCTGATGCGCTGTCAGGCATGGAGGTCTACACCCCACTGCCAGACCCTGTAACGGTGCTGCATCTGCACGTGGAAGAGCCCCATCTCTGCTGTGACTGCCAGGTATGCTTGGCACCAGCGCTGGCATGTGATGGGGCAGCCACAAACCCAGAAGAGGTCAGTGCCTGCGCTCTTGGGCACTGTAAAGGGTTAATGACATCAGTGACCGCCTGCTCATCTTCCTGAAAGTCATCATGCTTTTGGGTTCTGCTCTGTGTTTTCCTGTATCCCGTTGCAATAGAAACCTTTCTGCTGTGTCTGCCTCCCGGGAGCCTTATTCTCTTCCCCAGGTTCAGCTCCCCAGTGTGTTACAGATGAGTTCTGTGGCAGCCCTGCTGCAGAGCTGGCCTCAGCCCTAGCGACCTGAAGGTTCATGGAATGGGTCAGTGTCTGACGGGCCAGTGTCAGGACAAGTCTGTTACTGCTGTATCTGGTGCCTGTGCAGCATGGCCCTGATCTCTGGTGTGATGCTATCGGGGTATCACTACTGCTTACCTGTCAGACTGCTCAGCCCTGCAGTCACCCTCCATAACAGGTCAGGAAGAACAAGCAGCTGTTTCCTTGCTCTCTGTGCTGACACACATGCATGCAGGAAGGCTGCCATCCCTTCTGCACTGACCGCAGTGGTGTCAGGGCAGACCTTGGTTGTGGAAATGCTCTCTGTGGGCATATGGCTTGTGCAGAGCTGTGCGGGCAGCAGTGTGCGGGCAGCAGTGTGCGGGCAGTCCTTGGGCACTGCTCCCAATGCTTACAAGTGGTTAACATTCACATTAAGAAAGGCTTTTCTGCCTTCCAGCTGAGGGCTGAGCGGTGGCTCCATGTTGGAGGGGTTATCTCACAGTGGAAGGTAAGCAGAAGCCCTTAAGCTCTGCTGGTCACAGGACCATGAGTGGGATGTGCGGGAGCCTTGGGGTGCTGGTCCCACAGGGCTCACCTGAGGGCTTGCACATGTGCTGGAGGCTGTTGCTGGTTTTGCTTCATACCTTCGTGACCAAAGGAGTTGCAGGGCAGTGGCCAGGGGCAATGATTAAATATGGATTCTTGCCCAAGAGGAAAGCTTCAGACATCTCAGCAGAACATTACGTGATCAAAAGCAGTCAGCGGCTCTGCTTATTCATGGGAGAGTGGCTGCAGGTGAATGTTCCAGACTGCTTAGAGCTGAGCCATACGTTTTGTTTCCAGTTCAGCTCACAGGGGTAACTTCCCAGGCTGAAAACAAAGTTGGGTTTGCCTAAAAGTGTGGCAATTCTTAAAGGTTCTTGAATCAAAGTGTGAATAACACTTCAGTGTTCAAAGCCCCTCCTTGACCCTCCTGGGATGGATGCTCTGATGTCACTTTAACCAATGGGCCTGATTAACCACCAGAATCCCTGCCCCTGCAGTCAAGGAGCATGTGCAAGAAGACAAAACCAAGGGAACGGAGGGCTGCAATTCATAATAACATCAGTTTTTAAGTCCCAGCTCAGTGCATTCGATGAGCAAGGGAGCTAAAACGCATTGCAGTGAATTGCTGACTGCCTGATGCTGCTCCCATAGGGCTCATTGAACCTTTCCATGTAACGTTGCTGCAGCCACGCATCCCAAAAGCTTTCCTCTCTGTGCATTTCCGTTTTCATGGATTTCAATAATTCTTCTTTTTGCATTTTAATTTAAGGAAGGAAAAATCACGGTTCAAAACCGAAATAAAGGGCGCGTGAAAGATCTCATTTCTTTCCGAGATTGGCTCTGGTGTTTCGTGTTTTAGAGGTTTCCATTCATTCTGGAAGGAAACAATATTCTTTGTTCTGAGCTTTGTGAACCTGAGCAGCAGAGAGCACTGCTCACACTGGAGCATTGAGCACAAACTCCCCCAGCAAGTCAATAAGAGCAGCCCCAGCCTGCTGGAAACAAATGGGTTTGCTCTGGGGGTGTATGGATCTTTAGGGGGGGATTTTGAAGGCAAAGTGAAACCAACACAGTGTCAATGCCTGATGCCCACTGATGGGCTGGAGATGGAGTGGGTGCAGTGTCAGATGCAGGGTTGCTTGGCTCTGCTGCCTCAACACCTCATAGTGCTTCTGTGCTACTGGCACAGGGTTTTAATCGCTTTCTGGCAAACACTGTTAAGTGTTGTTAATGCAAATTACCCGATGAGTTCTTGTTACAGAGTCTCAGTCCCATCACATGAACTTGAGTGATAGCAATGTTAGGAAGATCACGTTTAGTCCTTACAACAAATTGATTTTGGGGGTCTCGGCTCAGCCCTGACCCCAACTCTGTGTTCCTCCTCACTGCTGTGCCTGCTGCTGGGGCAGGAGGTGGAGATGGTACAAGGAACGTGTCCATAGAAGGAAAGTGAATCAGCCTCCAGTTCTTCTGAGAAAGGTGCATAAGGTCTGATGTATGGAAGAATGAAGCATTCGTAGTGACTGCTTCCGAGTGCTGCTCGCTCCCTTTCAGTGTTACAGTAAAGCTGTGTGCATCAGTGGGTTCCTTGGGTTACATCTCACCACTGCATGTCAAGGGGCTGCCTTGGGGCGCATGGTAGGGCTGAAAGGCTCAAAGGTTTCTGCCTGTGGTGAAGATGATCACAGGGGGACAGGGACATGAATCTGGCAGCCACATCCAGGGTGAATCTCAACGTACAGGATGGCAACAGGCACATCTGGGGGGCTGGAAGTCACCATTGCTTTAGAATGGCATGGTCTCCTGGGCTCCAGCCAAGTAATTATGTCCTAAGCTTGACGTGAAATGTCTGTCTTGAAATGAGAATTTGAATGAGTTGGCTGCATCTACCAGCAGGCACTGAAGGGGTGGTTTTAATTGAAAAGCCAGGCATAATCCTGGCTTGGCACCTACAGCTTAATTACAGTCAGGTTTAACAATAAGCACAAACAGAAGGGGAAAGCAGAGCCTGGCCCAGGCAGCTTTGGGATGTCACATTTCTTACAAGTGTAGAAATTGCTTTCTAATTAATTTACTTTGACCTAATGGCACATCAGTTGAGTTGCCATCGAACATCTAAATTTGAGACATGCAGCAAGAGGTCAGCCCCTGCGCTCGCAGCTCTTCAGGAGGGTGTCCCATTGCTGCTCCTGGGGTGTGCAGCCTGCCTTTCCCTATGGCAAGGGGCTCTCTGGGGGAGCAGTGCCCTTGGAAGCAGGGTAGCTGGATGGAGCCTGGTTTGGATGGTGCTCAGTGTGTCTAGGAGCAGCTGCTGATGGTGCTGTGGGGCTGGTGGAGTGACTGTGTAGTGGGAGCCCACATGAAAGTGAACTGGAATATCCTATTGGTGCAGTCTCATGTAGGGACAGGACAAGGGGGAATGGATTCATGTTAAAAGAGGGTAGATTCAGGTTGGATTTTAAGAAGCTGTTCCCTGTGAGGGTGCTGAGGTGCTGGCACAGGGTGCCCAGAGAAGCTGTGGCTGCCCTATCCTTGCAGTGTTGAAGGCCAGGTTGGACACAGGGGCTTGGAGCACTCTGCTACAGTGGAAAGTGTCCCTGCCCATGGCTGGGGTTGGAACTGGATGAGCTTCGAAGTTCCTTCCAAGTGCAAACTATCCTGCGGTTCTAACTGTGCTGCATCCCTAAATGAAAGGGATGAAGATTATACATCTAGTGAGAAAAAGCATAAGAACAATTTCATTTTTCTACAGCCGATTATGAAATCAATGGGGAAGTGCAATGGAATGGCCCAAGAAGAGCTCTCTCAGCTGACGATGAGGGTGTATGCTGATAAACCTGCTAATTCTGCGTCCAGTACTTAGTAGCCAAAAATGCTTGTCATGTTTTCCAAACCACGTCATTAGCTCTCTTATTTGTCCCATTAACATAATTCACCATGCGTCGTGCTTGCCAGTCATTGTGGAGTTAGCACATAGCTTAGAGCACGGACTATGATGTGACGGCAGATGTGTATCTCAGGCCTGATTCTAAGCTGTAGCTGGCAAAACAGGGAGTGATTTAATGAAGTTTTGATACAGCTCATCAGATACTGAAATGGGAAGATGCAATATTAATTTAGAAACACATTATCATTTCAGTTGTTGTAATTCTGGAGAGTATTAATAATAGGGGAGTTTGTGGCACCTTGGGAAGATGATGCTTTATTCTAAAGGCAAAAATATTCCTCAGAATTATGTTTCATTTGACACCTAAACATCTAGCATATTGCACATTCTTATCATCATGGGGTAATCAATTGGTTTTGCATCTTCCGTGCTCACAAAACAGTGGCTTGAGGCGTTTCACATGCTGTACCGGAGGATCTTGAAGTGCTGAGGCTTAAAACATTGGCTTGACAACTCTTATCTTTTAATCCTCAGTTCTTCTATGGATTTCAAGGGCTTGAAATGCTGTTTGACAGCAGGACCTCCTCTTGCTCTCATCAGCTAAAGAAAGATGCAAATGTCATCTAAAACTTGTTCCATCCATGGCAGGTCATGACAATACAAGTGGTCCTGACCACCATTAGTGTGAAGGCTTTAATCCTTTTTACACTAAAGTTAGTGTACCTTGGGAAAATAGAGTGCCATCCTGTTCTGCTTAAGGAGCAGTGTAGTTCTCAGCCAATATCTGAGCACCATCTCTGATACGAAATCCTAATTTGTCTTAGCGTCTTAAGGGCTAAGAAAGGGATGCGCTTCCTCTTAAGTGTATTTTGGGACGCTGCTGCTGCTGTGTCTGTCTCTGTAGGATGTCCCCATCCCTCAGCTTTGAGATGAGACAAAAAGCAATGTTATGGAAAGCAGATTTAAATGCTCTGGACTAAGCATCGTATGGTTGAGGCATGCAAACATACTGGAGATTCCTTTATATATTTATTGTGAGTAAAAGCCCTGTCATCCTGCATTTGAATCCTGTGATGTGGGTATGTGACCGAGTTTTTGGTGTCACCTCTTCCTCTCCTACTCACTGCAGAGGAGCAGCTCCTGAGCCTATTCCCTGCATGCCCTGGTACCAAGGCGTTTGTGCCTCCTGGTAGAGATCTGCTAAAAGAGGCAGTTTCCCTCTGAACACTACTCGGAACATGAGCAAGCTCCAGCCTGAACAACCACTTCATTACCACGGTTTCCTGGCAATGGTGCACAGGCACATTTCCTATCTGAGAGCAGAATCAAGGCAATAGTTTCCGTCTATTCTTAGTCATATCCACTTAATCCACAGACACTTGAAATCCTCAAGCGAGCTAACTGCAGGGCATGTTGTTCCCAATGCTTTAGAGTGAATTCCAGCCCAGCGCCTTCTTGTGCCGTGCTGCCAAGACACGGAGCTGGATCCTGGACTGCTCCTGACCCACTGAGGGGTTCCCAGGGCTGAATCCTAGGAGTTTCTTTTCTCCTGTCACTCTATCTCTGCCCTTTGCCTCTTCCGTGTGCCTTCTAATCAACCATTGCTACTTCCTAGTTGGATGCTTGGCAGACCTGCTGGGCTCCAGCTGTTCAGTGCTTCCCATCATTCCTGCCCCAGGCAGCAGAGCCACCTTGGCATGCTCTTCCCTGCCTGTGGGACCTGTTACTCCCTCAGGAATGCTTACAGAGCCTGTTGGGATTGTCAGCAACACACTGTGCTGGTGAGGACAGGCAGGGGATCAGTGAGCAGTGCTTCAGTGCACAAGTGAAGCGTCTCAGCTGTATGGGATGCAGATTCCCCATTTAGCAGCATCCTTGGCTTTAAAATAATGTGTTTGTGGGATATGTGGGAATAGAATAGAGCTTTTCTTAGGGAAGTGACTCCTCTCCTGAAGCAGGAATAGTCCTCACTGCATTGGACTTGGGTTTAAATAGAAGCTTAGTGGCCTTATGGAAATAGCATCCAGTGATGATTTGGTCCTTCTGTTACATCTCAGCTTCACTCCTTCCCCCAGTGCCTGCAGGGTGAGCACTGGTGATGACAGGCTTCTGGGCTCCGTAAAATACAGGCATTGAAAGAATCTGTGTCCTCAGCTCTACGTGATCATGAAGGGCAAAGTTATCTCTGGTTTGGGGGGTTTGGGTTTGAGGTAAGAAACAAGGCAGGATGTGAGCACGGTTGGGAGATCTCACACTGCTCTTCTAGGTGGAAAGAAGCTAGTTTGATGCTTTTATGCAGAATTTCAGAGAGGAAACAGCCTGAGACAGACGTCCCTGCCTCTGCCATCTCAGGAACGAGAGCACCACCCGGTTATAGATAGCCAGATGCTCTGCCAGCTGCCAGCAGACACCTCAGCCTTCCCTTATGGTGGATTTGCATTACGAACAAGGATTTTACCCTTACGTGTGCATATATATATGTAAAAAGTAACAAAGGATGAGCAAAACCAAAACTACCCTTCTGAATGGAAGTAACAGAACTCCAGTTTGAGGAAATACATCTGTAAAGTGAATACTGGGAAAGTAATTTCCTCTGTAATTCCTTTGGTCCCAAGCTGGAGCACTAAAGTGCGCTCAAACCTCAGCTTTCACAACAGTTTGTCCTTCAGAGGAGTGTGTTATCGCTGTCCCTCGAGTTATGCTTTGCCCCTTCCTTGTATTTCAAATCTTATATGTATTTGGCTGCCCCGAGTGGAGATTCTGGAGCTGTGCTGTGCCATAGGAGGCACTGTGGGACACGGTGGCCTTGGGGACAGGCTCCACCTTCGGTTTTGGCATGTTCTTGCCTTATAAAATCCATAGCAATAAATCTTTGTGTTAGACTGGTAGTTCCACAGTAATTTAAAGCAACAAAGGCTTTATCTGCCCCAGCAGTGCTCACCGCTCTTGCCATGTGATGGAGACAGATAAATAATGAGGCAGTATTTTACTCTTCAGGCTCTGCCTTTGGCAAATGCTTCTAAATGTGTTGTAAGAATTTATGCTGCTGGTGGCAGACTTCCATGGAATCCCTGTAATTAATCACTGGCTTAAGGATGAGGAATGTTTTGTTAGTCTGATCAGCACCAGGTGAAGTGATGAGCACAGTGAATCAGTGCGGGGAAGGACGGGCTTCAATTCAGACAGAGGAACTCCATTTGAAACCCAACTGTTTCATGTTCCTCGGTGTGAAAACAGCCTCAGCATCATGTGCTGGGTGCATTAATAAAGGGGAACTGTTAAAAGATCCCAAATGTGAAACCAGGTCCATTGCTTTGGGAATCTGAGATGGAAAGTGACTCAGGTGAGCTACTTGCATGTACCCATGGGGAAACCACTGCAAGTCCTAAAAGTCCCCAAATACTCCCTAAATATGTATTCTTTGAAGAGGTTTTTCCTCTGTTGCTCTTCCTATTGGCTTTCAACTGCTTGACTAGGAGGACTCCAATGCTTCTAGTCAATACTATGTGGATCAATTCCTGGTAGTAGCTCTGAACAACCTCGAGGAAGGTGCTTGTACCCAGTGCCAGGTGAATGTGCCAGACCCTCTTGCAGAGCTCTGCAGTCAGCACTGGAGCTCTTTGTTCTCTCCTTCCCTTTAGACTTGAGCCCATAGCTGTGTATTACATGCATGGCTTTTAAATGACAGGAATGGGCCTTAAGCTGCATCATGCACACGCATTTAGGTTTTGAGTAACTGTAGGGCACTGTACTGTAATTGGGCAGCCTTGGGAAATCACGCTTGGAATTGATGGCTCCCAGCAAGTTTTCTCTCTCTTGGTATTTGCCATGTATGATTTTTTTTTTCAGCTGTTCATGGTTTCTATACATTCCTTTGGAGAAATACACTGATAAATCGGCATTGCAGGCAATGGATGGAGGAGACACGATTCCTTTAAACAGGGTGATGTGTGCAGCCTTCAGAACGGCTAAAAAGAACAATAAGGCAACTTGAAAACAATGAGGAACACCTTGAACTGCACTTATTGTGCCATTATGAAGACTTGCTACCTGTTCCCAAAGGTGGGCAGGCAGCAGTGGTGCCTGTCAGTGCACATCTGGAGGTACCTGCAGCCTGGGCTCCACTGGGATTCCCTGCTGTCGAGCAAGGGCTCTTTTCCTCTCTGAGTGATCAAGGTGGGAGAAGATATTCGTGGTTATGCTCCAGCTCATAGACACTGCAGTCTCACCTCTCCCCATCTTGTGTTCAGTGTTTCCCAAAGGCAGTGGGTGAGCATGTGGAGTGGGATAGCACAAGCATCAGTTTCTCAGGCTTGATTTCCGTTATCAGTGCTGTCACTTTGTACTCACAGGTACTGGTTGTTACCGGTCCCCTCTGGAGCAGGAGGGAGGCTCTTTCGGGGCAGGCAGCAGCTGCAGAGCTGTGGTGTCTCTGTCACCAAATTAGAGACATGAACAGGGCCATTCATGCAGATTAAGGCAGGAAAGACGTTTTCCTGGTGCATCAGATCCATCTCCAGCAGAACTCAGTAACTCCTTTGCTTAAATTAACCAGTCCAGTGACAGAAGGGATGTAGGCAATAGCTTTTATTCCCTTTAACTGCTCATGTTCCTTGTTTACTCCATGTATTTGGTTTTTCCAAAGGTAAGGCCAACTATTAATTCAGTAATCTATGGGCCCAGCAGACTTGGAAGCTTTCAAAGGTTATTGCTCATGCAGCCTCATCTCCCGGAGAGGTGCGGTGTGAAGCGGTGGAAATGGTGCATGATGAGGGAATGCCCTTTGCAAAAGGTTAAGCCTGGCGGCAGTTTATCACACAGCCCTTGAGCAGGGGAGAGCCCCGGTGGGAAATCAGAGGGAAGCAGCTGAGCTTTGCTGATCGAGCTCTGTGGCCTGGGATCGCCTGTGCGCAGGGAGATGGATGTGCGGGATGAGGATGAGCCCTGCCTGCACCACGGGCAGCCTGCTCCGTCTGCCAGAGCAGGCAGAGGCTGCAATGGCTTTATTTTATCTCCTTTATCTCTTGGGATGGTGATGCTAAATCCCCTTCTGCAGTGCTGTTGTGGAAGGAACTTCTCCAGCCCTCTTAAAATCAAAATGGGTCTGTTCTTATTTTAGTTCTGGCCTATTAGTAAGCAAAAATGAAATGCTTTTTTTCTATTGCCAGTGGCTGTGCTCAGTTTCAGGTTTTCTTGCAATATGCATAATTCTGCATTTGGAAGGAAAAATGGAGCACCATAGTCTGGACAACTGGAAGGAATGATAACAGAAACTGATTTAGATGAGGAGTTTATACCACTCCATTGTAACAAACTGGGGTGCATACTCAGCACCTCAAGCAAGTAGGTGCTAAGAGGGCTTTTAGCCCTCTTGTTTGCACAGCTCCTGCAGGTGGGGATGGGGAAGCAGAATGGTGGGACTGGTTCTCTGATAGCATCTTCAAGCAGCAAGGTGCTGCAGACAGCTCCACGTGCTTTTCTGGCTCGTTCTTCACTATGCACAGGTTGGGTGAATGCTTTTGCAAGGACCATGAGCAGTGCAGATGCAACCCCTGGGCAGTGGGAGTGCTCCTGAGGAGGTGGGAAGTCCATGGATGCTCCTTCCTTCCTTCTGCACTGTGTTGCTGAGCATCACAAAGGGCAGAACTCAACCTGCTGCTTCATGGCTACACAAAGGTTCACTCTGCAGGCTACATCATGTTTAACCTTAATTATTCTCATTATTGCTGGCTTCAGGCGCCTCAGTCGTGCCAGAGCTGTGAAATTGGTTTTAGTCAGAACTTCTGGATTCCTTCTATTTGCTCCTGTTTCCATGCGGTTGCGTTGCCCTTGGTTTTCCTGCTGACCAAGAGAAGCCTCAGTTGACACAAGCAGAAAGGGAAACTCAACAATGTGCAGCCTCAGGAGCAGAAGATGAGCGGGGTTCTCACCTGCATTCCCTGCCCTGGGTTTGCTGCTCCTGCAGCAGCAGGTCCCTCCTCTCCAGCTCTCACTGGAAGGAGCATTCATGCAGCTTTTTGAGCTCCATTAAGTAGCACAGCTGCCCAAGCAGCTAAAAGGATGAGGCTAATGAACATGTGCACAAGCTTGCTGGTTCAGGAGCTAAATTGCCTGGGAGCAAGCAAAACAGAATTAGGCAAGTAAAGAACCTGATTGTTTTTCAAGTGATAAAAGATTGGCATGGATTACAGGAGGCACTGGAAATTTGGAAGATACGGAGATTTAAATGGCTGCATTTATTTCAATTAAATAAAGAGGAGGGAATGAGATGCCTGTTCAGAAGCATTAAAGACTGAAGTTCCCATCTTGCTTACTCTGATCCTGGGCTGAGACTTAATCTCTCTGCATTTGGGGATCAAGAGTTCTCTTTCTGCTGTGGGGGAGTCCTCCCAAAGAAGAGCAAGGGCAGAACAGCCCGCTGGAGCCAGGATAAGGCAGTTGGTGCTCAGATGTGTGCTCAGGAGTGCAGCACTGAAGCTGCCTTGCTGCTTGATGATGCATTGTAAGGCAGATCTTGCGCTAGTACTGTTTCCACATGGGCTGGGGCCAGCATTCCAGCTTGGAAGTGGCCTTTGGTTCAGCTCAGATGTGGAGTTTGGGGGGTTTGAGTATCCAGTGAAGTGTGTGTGAGGAAGCCAGATGGGACAGGGACTGGTTCTGTACCTGTAACACCCCAGTGTGCAGGTCCCAGCCACCCGCCTGTGTCCTCAGCATGCTGGGAGAAGGGAAGTGATGGCAAACCTCCCCTTCCGATGCAGTTACTTCTCAGTGAATCCAAATGTTCCCTTTTCTGATGAGGTTTGTTTTCCTCTCTGAACTTTTCTCTGTGTTTTAAACCCAAATTTGAAGTTTTATCAAGTCAGCTTTCACAGCTGCTGTTGCCTTCCTCCCCTTGGTTACAAGTTTCCTTCCTGCAGCCTTTGGAGAACACAATTTCACTGCGAAGGCTTTGGGAAGCATCTCAAAGCACATCTTGATTAAAGCTCCAAGGCCTGATGTGTGTGAAGTGTATTCTCACACGCAGCATCCCCAGAGCCAGGCAGTGTTATGAGAATCGTGAGCCTGCTCGTTTACACCCATTGCCCTTTGGGGCGAGGATCTCTCCTGGGTGTGAGGATGTTCGACTGTCTTTGATAGGCACACAAGTTTCTAATCCCACATTTCCCTTCCTTATGCCCCATCCCAAAACTCTGCTGTTCTCTATCAGCCCCTGGCCCATGAGGACTGCCCTGCAGAATGTGAACGTGGGGCTTCTGCAGCCCTAGAGAGGAATCTGCTCTCAGGTTCATCCAGTTCCTGCTCAGCGGCTTCCTTCCTATGCCGGCATCGGGATGACTGTGGCATTGATTGAACAGGAGATTCATGGTGGGAAATTAAGGCTCCAGAAGATACAATCATTTAAATAATTGGTAATTTTTTATTGTGTGTGAGGACATGAGAAATACAGAGTGTTCATTCACTGGAAACTCCTCCAGGACCCTGGTACAGAAGCAGATGAATTCTCACAAAACAAAGATTCTATTCTCATGCAAATATCCCTCAATAATAAAATACCCAGGGAATAAAAATGACAGGAAAATGCATGATGTACAAGCAGAATTGTTTCCAGGAGCTCTTTATACTGTAGGCCACGTTAGCAGCAGTGCACAGCACAAGATCCGGCTTTGCAGGAGCAACGTGATGGAGAAAGCCAAGGAAAAGCCTTCCCCTTCTGCAAGGCAGGAGGAGAGAATGGCCTTGGGGAGCACGGGGGAGGAGGGCAAAAGCCCCAATCCCACTTTTGGGTTGTCCAAATCTAAAGTCTGAGCTTCACAGTTGCCCTTTGTGGCTGTGGTGCAGGTGCGGGCATAGGCTCTGCTTCGGACAGCTCTACCCTGTTAGTTAAGACCTTGAAGAGGAAGATGGGTCCTGCATGTGGGGCACGGTTAAGGCTAACTCGGACTATCCTTTGTCAGCAGTAACCAGTGAGAAGGACAGCAACTGCCCCATCATCAGAGCCCCACATCTGTGCCAGCAGGGCTTCAACTCCAGGGCATCACCCCTCCCTTATCCTTTCCATTGTATACACATTAAGGAACATCCGGAGCTGCCAGTGATGGGAATGCAGCCCATGCTCTGCAGTCTTCCTCGCTGGGGGGAAACCCCCTCTGTGTTTCGAGCCCTTCCATCAAAGGCCATTCACTTCACTCCAGGCAGCTGAGAAATGGCTGGAGTGTGAAGCATTCCCTGCTGCCTGTGCTAATGACTGCTTGCCAAATGGCATGTGTATGGGGTGTAGGGGATAGCACACCATGGGGAAGGGGAATAATCACACTAAATTCCATCTCCCCAAGTGCTCTGGGCATAGATCACTTTTATCGCAGGGAAGATAAACAGATGCTGTGCTGCAGTTTGTTTTGTTTCAGTGGAAGGAGTGTTTAAGATGCTGGTGTATTTCAAACTGCTTGGGTAATCCGGGACTAATAAAGGTTGTTGGAGCTGAGGAAAGCATCAAAGGCTCTTCTGGCCAGCTGATGAGGGATGTCTGAAGCCTGCAGCATCACCCAGCACCTGAGCAGAACAAGGATGTCTGCTGCTTGGTTCCTTTCTTTTGTTCAATGTGCAATGAAACCCTTCTGAGTTCCTATGGCACTGCTTTAGTGTGCAGTAATTGTGCTCACCTCTTTGTCTCCTTCATCAGGACTGAGCCTGCCTGAAACTGGGCCAGTTCACAGCCATCTCCATCCGTGTTTTATGGTTTTGCTGCAGTCTCGTGCTCAGTCACATTTTCAATTGAAGAGATTTCAAATCCTTCTCTAATAGGAACGTGCCCCAAATGAGCAGCGCTTTTGCACACAATTATATTTCTTTTGGGGGGGGGGAGGGAAAGAAGTCTTCTGGTGTTGATTCTCTTGCTTTGCTTGAAAAATGGAAGCGCTTCATATAGGTTTTATAAGGAAGCTTCCCCTGACTGCTGCAAAGTGGGAAGTTTTCGATAGTTGAAGTTTCTCTTCTATTATAAAATCATTTCAAGTTAAAGCAAAACCGTTTTGCTCAGAATGACTCTTCTGCTGATGAATCCTTAATTCCATTCTCTGAGATTGAGGTGCAAAGATGTGTTTGGAATGGCAGCAGGAGGGATGTGGGATAGATCCATCTGATGCAATGGTTTCCAGCGCTTCCTCCCAGTGCGCTATAGGTTGAGTCTCTGTTCCCTTGGTTATCACAGGCCTGGTGCTGATGCCACATGAATCAGGGTTTCTGCTGTATCCTGGGCCTTCCAAGCACAGTTTTAAACATTAGATGAAACGAAATTAATCAATGTATAAATTAATTACCCAAACTGCCTTTGCCTCAGAGGCTGTGGTGGGGCTTTGTGAGAGGAACCTAAATGGCAACATGAAAACCTCGATTAAGTTTTACAAATAATGGATAATTACAGTGCTTTTTTTCCCCTTTTTTTAATGTTCCTATTAAATTGTAAGGAATTATTGGATATTTAACTGACATTTATTCGGATAGCCCACAGCGAGTGAGGTACCAGTTACATGCTGTAATAAATGTCAGCATTTAAAAATTAATTGCTGTGCTATCTAACTTGCTGGGGGCTGTCTCATTAAATATTAATGGCTGTCTAAAAATATGGTAGGAGCTGAAAGGATTATTTGGGTACGGGATGGCAGAGTTATAAGGCCTCGAGGGGGAAAGCTCTGTTTGAGCATCATTGGGATCACTTCTTGGTGATGCAGCCCTGAGATGCGCTCGATCTCCAGCAGGAATGGGCAGTGCTGCTCCATACCCAGGTGGATCCTCTGATAATGGATTAAGGGAATTATTTGTTTCAAGCAAAATGTGCTAAGTGCTTTGCAGGGGATGCGCGTGCTCGGTGGGTAAAAAGGGAGGGAAATGCCTCTTGCAGCTCTGACACAAACTGAGGGGATGTTCTGGTTGTAACTCAATCTGCCCCTATGGATAATGCATGCTGGTCTCCCAGAAACACAGGGTAATCAGAAATCCACTGTCCATGACAAACACAGTGCACGTTACTGTAATAGAGCTTGAAGACCATTGCCATGGACTCTTACTGTGTAAAGCTAAAGAAATATGCCATGTGTTCTCCCAGTCAGGCACCACTTTAATGCTTTGCTATTCTCTGTACGCTACGAAAGCGTTTGGTGTGAGCAGGAGCTTTTGTGCATGGTTTGACTGTGGGATGGGTTATCCCTGGGGCTGAAGTGTTTGGAGCCAGCGCAGGTATCTCCTGGGGTTTCCCTGGTGAGCTCCCCTGCAGCAGGGCCATTGGCATAGCTGACTGACTTGGAGCAAAGGAAATCCCTGCCCCAAGCTCTCCACACTCAGCCAGGCTGATGAGGTGAGGATCTCCCTCTAGAAGAGGACCTGCAGAATCCTTTGCTTACCTTGTGCAGGAGACAGCTTTCATCCTCCTGCCCATTTTCTGTCCTTTCCAGCCTTGGTCTGTTCCCAGTATGCTCTGAAATACCCATACGAAGCACAATATCCTCAACGAGCACTGAGCCTGGCGTGATGCTTGTCCAGTGAGCTGATTTTGATTCGACTGAAAATGAGAGGATTGATTGTAGAGATGCTTTGGGGGAATTCTCACTTCCGTTCCCCTAAGCAGGCCAAGGAATGTGACTTCATTCATCATGTACTCAGTTCAAAGCACCATTTACTGCTAAAGGACTGAGCAAATATAATTTAAGGTTCCAGTGCGCATGTGACAGATTTAATTAGTGTACATGGGAGCTCAAAGTTGTTCAGAAAGTATTTGTTTGCATGAAAACAGGCTATGTCTGCAGTATAAACTGGAATAAAGTGCTGCCATTATGGGGAATTTAATGAGTTGTTGTGTAATGTTCTTTATAAACGCCATCCTAGATGGAAAACCATACTAGGAAATAAAAGTAGGGTTAGTAAATGCAACCAAATGAGCCTTCCATATCCTCTTGCTTACAGTGGCTGGAATTGGTTGGCAATGCCATTCAGTTGTTCTGAATGGGAATTGTCTCTGCAGTGGTGGTGTGAGGAGCTGGAGTGAAAATCCATCCTCCTTATTGTGTTGTCTCTGCATTGTCACAGCTGGCTCCAGGAGTGATGCTCCATAGGGTCAGTGCTGGCTCCTTCAGCCCTGCCTTCATGTGCCTTTTGGAGAGAGTCCTTGCAGATAACCTGCTCTCTTGTGGTGTCTATAGAGAGCTTGTCCTAACCCACTGCAACTTGTGCACAATGGCAGAAGATGATTGATCTGTCAGCTGAGAGGCTGATGTGAAGATAGAAGCTGGGGTTTTGTTGTCGTGTCCAAGGCTGTTTACCACAAACAGGCACTGTATGCTAATTGTAAACTGCAGGCATCCTGCTGCTTATGTGGCAGCGAAGCTGGAGTGAAATGTAATGACACAGCACAGATTTATCTGAGGAAAAGAGAATATGGCTTAAAGGCAAGGATCCGGCCGCTGGCTGCATGGGGAGATGAGAGGGTTCAGAAGCAAACCACAGCACTGGTGCTCATGGGAAGGCTGAGCAATGCTCCACATCTCCCCAGGTGCAGTAGCCTTTAGCTCTCAATTAAAGCCAGTGTCATTCAGCAGGGAGATGGCTTTCCCCCCTTCTTCTCTTTGGGTTTTTGCTGTGATGTGCAGCGAGTCACTGCTTGGCCCCATTGGCAGTGGTTCTCAGTGGGAAGTGTTTCGAGGTGCACCCTGCTCTGTGTCAGGCTTTGGAGCATCCCTGAGTGCTGCCAGGTTGTTTGTACCTAAACCACTCAGTGCTGGAAGCTGAGAATCTACACTCAAAGTGTTTTATAGTCTAAAGCAGAAAACCCAAAGGAGAGGGAAAGGAAGGATTCTGTTCCTTCCCTATTCACTGCTGCACAGAGCAGCCAGGCTGGCTCCCTTGGGCTGGGCTGCAGAGCCCTCCTGCTGGGAACACCGAGATCCCTAAGGAAGACCCTGCATAATGTCACTGTAAACTCGTTCCTGGTGCAGCTTCAATGGCACGGATTATGTTCCTTCCCTAAACCCCAGGAACCTGCGCAGTGCTGAGCTGCAGTGAGGATCCAGAGCGAGCTCTGTACTGTTTCCTACTTGGGAACTTCAGTTGTTATCTCGTACCTCTGGAGGTCACTATAGCAAAGACAAAAATACAGATACTGGGGACTTTCAAGTTCATTTGGCTTTGGAGTTGTTTTCTGTTACAGCACATCCCTGTGCGAACCTGATCGATTCATGCGGATGTCATTAATTCCTTCATGGAAAGTTCTTGAGCCTTCAGTCCATCCTCATGAGCTCCCGTCATCGCCTACCAGGCCTGCCCGGTTTGGAGGTTTCTACACTTCCACTGGAAATGGAGGATCTCCCCTGGCACCTCACACCCTGCCCTTAATGCTTTGGTGTAGGCTGATGTCAGTGAAACCCCTAAAAGCTCCATCTCCCCCTGCAGAGTGAGGAGGTTTAGACAGAGTTCAGTGCTTTCTACACATCTGCAGAGCTGCAGCACTGCTTTCTTAAGAGGCAGTTTTAAATGGGAGAAATCTTGAGGCAAATTAACTACAGGTAGCACCTTGTGCCTCTCCAATATGTACTGTTACCCGCTGAAGTAGCAGCTTGGTGCTTAATAAAGCAAAGAGGTGCTGGCAAACTGCAGCATCATTTAACAGCTGATCATTCTCTTGCAGGACGCAGGGAACCAAGAAGGGGCCTGATTCTCTCACCGTTTATTCCTTAATGCTGTTTTTATGCTGCAGAGTGGTGTAAAAGAGCTTTAGTGACCAGAGGAGCAGGAGCCACCCAGTGCCCATCAGCCAGATGTCAACCCTGGTTTCCACACTACTCAAACTTTCATTTTATTGACAGTGTTCCTTGAGCTTTGGCTCTGGCTTTGGCATAATTACGTTTCAAAAGCTCCCCTCTTACCCTCACCGGGCTGCTGTGGAAGGGAAGAAAAATCCCAATTCATGGCTCTAATGAACGCATGTTGTTCCTTGCGCAGCTGAATTAACAAGGCCTGTGTATTGATTCTGGTTTATAGATGTACATCTTGTATTTGGCTTCTCTGCTGTCTAATGAGGCATGAGCTCTACCTTGCAGCCTGGAGCTTTCAAAGCATGCCTCCTTCCTCTGTCCTTTGCCCCTGAAGGCTCTGTGGTGGTTGATAAAAGCTTGGAGCACAAGCTAAGGGTTTTCTTACGTCTCTCCTTCCCACAAACACCTCTTCTCATGAAGGAACAAAAGTCTGATGCCTCGACTGTGCCAGATGCGGCTGAAAAAGGCTGGTGAATTACAGAGTCACTGGAGCAGGATTGAATGGAAACAGACTGTTCACATTGCCCTATTCCCCTGGCAGAAAAAGATAGCATGGAAGACCCGAGTGTCTTTTAATGCAATGCAGACAGTTGCAGCATCACTCAAAAGGCATTATTGTAGGACCTTTCTTGAAAAATCAGTGTTTTTCACTCCGGTGGTGTGCAGCACGACCTTCAGCTCTTTACACCCTGAAATAAAGTTTGTCTGAACTTTCCAATAGTTGTAACCAGGCTTCGGGATAAAGCATGAAGGTTTCTTATGATCTGAAGCTCTTGTTCTCCAGCTGTTCATCACCTGAAAGCACAATGTCTATTCCCTGAGATGTCAGGGTATAGATGCTGTTTTTTTGTTTGATGGCTCAGCTTGACTTTCCAATGACTAAAATTTACATCCTGGGTTTTCAATCATGTAAGTTAGCTCTTAGCCCAACTTCTGATGCCTTTGATTGAGCCCATGGGTCAACCGCCTTGAGGAGGCTCCGAATTGTTGAGATTGTTAAACAGACAACATTTGTCTTTTGATTAGACACAGGGCTAGCAAACTGTCTGCTTTTAGAGTTATTGAGCGGCTTTCTCAAGTGTGGAAGTTTACCCTTGAATATGAGGGGTATAAAACATGTTTTCTGTGTATTTTTCAGTCAAGTGATTGATCTGCTACATTAGTGCAAGCTTCAGATTTGTCACGTTGGCAGTTGCAGGCTGAGCTGTATGCTCTGCAAGGGATTACCAAGGACACTCCTAGGATGGAGTAATCACCAGTGGAAACCTCTGCATCTAATACATGAATTTGGTTTGGGTATTAATGAGCACAGAACTGTCCCTAACAGGCGTTGTTTTCAAGGACAAGCACAGAGGAAGAACTCTTGCAGCTTCCAACGTGAGTCATGTCACTCAATGTCTTCTTTTCAGTGTGTATTCACTTTTCAGAGGTGTTATCAATCAGCTGCTTGAAAATCTGTGCTAATATTATTTCAACAGGTCCACAAAGACGTACAGCAAACACATGAGGAATGTGGTGTGACTTGTACTTGATCATTTCTCCTTTAAGTTTTGACAATAGATATTAAAATGAAGATACGTTGCAGAAGCAGGACAGAGCGTGGCATATCCATTTCATCCATATATAGTTATAATAGTGATAATTCCTAATGAAAAGTGTGTTTGCCTTAAAGAAGGAAATAGCAATGTCTGAGTTGGTTCTGCAAGTGAAGCAGTTGCTGTGGGATTTCCCATGCCATAGTTGTGCCATGCTTGGGGCACTGCGCTTTGTGTTGGGCATTACATTGGGTACCAACCAGAGCCGATTCATACCAATACCAGAGCTTCACGCGATTGCTTATTTCCCCATGCACAAATCAACTACTGTTAGCTCCAGTATCTGTTCAGTAATCTAAAAGACTGAATGTTAAGGCTTTAATCACCCAAAGCATAGAGTAACCTCCTTTAGTAAGAGCAGTCTCAGTTCAGAGTGATCAGAATACATTCAGTGTGGGGAGGTTCTCCCTTGTTTTGCTTTGCAGTCATTGCACGCTAAAAAGAGAGAAAAACCCCTCAACAAGAGTTAAACAATAGCTTAACACCTGCAGAGTTAAGAAATGGTGAACAGAAATTGTATCTTCAAATGGATCATTTTTACTGTGGCCTTTGAAAGTGACTTATTTGGAAATGATCATTTAAAGAGAACCAACTTGCTGTGTAGTAATGGGTGCCGTATTTTACACATCAGACAGCGCTGTGGTACCTGTAATCTTGAGGAATGTGTGGCATGTCCTTCCCTCACCATCTTGCTGACGAGGCGCCTGGTCTCAGGGTGACTCTGACACGAATTCAGGCTTTGGGACCTTTCTTCTACAGGTCTATGGTGCTGCAGAAGGAGGTGGCAGCGACCTGCTGGGAACTGGGCAGGGTATGAACTGCCAGATGAAGGGGGGAAAAAGTGATCTTGGAGGTTTGAATGGGATCTCTCAACTGTGCAACTGAGACCAATCTCTGCTTAATTTACCTCAAGAGATGAGAAATTCCTTGGTGACATTTAGTTATGGCTCCAAAGGTGGCGGAGGTTTGGTGCTCTGGGGACCGCTTCTCTCAAGTGCCATACAATAAGTAGTCGATTCTCTTTTCTCCACAGAGATTCAGGGCATCTTGTTGAAATATCAAGGAGAGAAAGGTAAAAAGACATAAAAAGGTTGTTAGAAGCAAGTGGCATTTAGTGCATGTCAGGGCTGTGCGTCAGATAAGAGGCTTCTTTACACTAATGGGGTATGTAAAGAGCACCAGGGATGTGTTTCCAGAGGACATCTCAGATGTTGTAATTCTCATTTGTCAACAGACTTTCTTAAGGGGCAATTCTCTGAGTAAAACCCAGGGTGCAACACATCCCTCTTGTGCTGCAAGAACGGTGGATAAAGGAATTCCTTGAAATTATAGTGGCAATTGCAGATACTAATGGATGGTATTTCCCAGTTTAACTGCCAGAAGAGGCCATAGGCTGCTGTGTTGAGTCAGTGCTTCAGCCCCCTGTGGGCATGGGTCCTCTGTTCTGCTCCCACCCTGCTTCCAAAGCAGCAGATGGAAAGCTGCACGTTGCCTTTAGTGGAGGTTTGGTGGTTCCTGGGTTTTTTTGCTTTCAGAATAACTTTATTGTTGAACTTTGGGTGGTGTTTTGGAAAGAAAGCAAACGAGATTTAATTGTTTAAGTAAGTGTTGGAACAAGTCCAGAGGAGGTCATGAGGATGATCAGGGGACTGGAGCACCTCCCCTATGAAGATAGGATAAGAGAGTTGGGACTGTTCAGCCTGGAGAAGAGAAGGCTGCGTGGAGACCTCATAGCAGCCTTCCAGTATCTGAAGGG
>JASSUY010014189.1:0-11995 GCA_032466535.1 Forpus xanthops
GCCTTCCAGGACAATCCGCTCCAAGATTTTGCCAGGCACAGAGGTGAGGCTGACTGCTCTGTAGTTCCCCGGCTCATTCATTTGCCCCTTCAACTGCAGAGGGGTCACGAGGAGATGTTTGTGTCTGCTCTTGACCCTTGGGTTCCGCTCTATTGGTCTGTGTTACCAGGGGATATGTAACTGATTAGTGGCAGGAAAGATGGGGTAAACTTCCTAAAGAAAAAAATATCCTTTTAAGAGAAGGATCTATGTGTGTGCGTGCATGTGCTGTGTGCTGACATACCTGCCTTTCCTCCGGGGTATTGTAGTATCTCTTGTTAGGGCAGCATATAGGTGATGTGTAGAGATTAGGTGAGTAACAAGGAATAACCATGCCTCTGGGACTGAGCACTGACAGGCAGGAAATGTTGGCTGGAGGAAAGAGGCACTGTGGGGAGAGAGATTAGGGTAAGGGTAGGATGTAAGCAGAGATAAAGATGGCTCAGTGGTTGGGATGGAAAGGTTTCCTCTCTGTAGGATCCCTGTTGCTTTGGCTAGAGTCCTGCATATGTCCTGTTAGGCAACTTACGCACTTTAGAGGTGCCTGCTACGCTCATGGGACATCTCTGTGCCTTATTTCCCCCTTGCAGTGTCAGCAGGATGCTTGTGACCGTGTTGGACTGTAGCTGGTGTGGACTGTATGTTCCCTGGGGATTTCAGCAAGTGCTGCTTGCAAAGTTGAGTGTATCCTGCCTTAAGCTCTTTGGTAACTGCATGTTCACTACAGCCCTTTCACAAGTCAGTGAATGTAAGATGACACAAGAATCCAGTCCCAGTTATCAACTGGTGAGATCATGCTGGTTCAGCTGTTCTTTTTGTGTTGGTTACATTTGCAAGGAAATTAAATGCGTCCCAGAGTGCTGATGTGTGGATTGGAGGTAGCAGAGAGAAAAGGGAAGAGGTAGTGCAGACATGGGACAGACTGGCAAGAAGGGCTCTGCTAAAAGTCAGAGCCCTTCTTTTGGCCTTTACCTGTTGCTTTTGAGTTAGAAGATGTACTTAGTTATGTGAATATGAGTTTACCCTTCTGTTTCTATACCTGATTACTGGTTGTAGTTTGAGCTGTTGCACTGCCTCTGCTCAGAACATGAAGTGAACATAAAGACCCCTGTGTCCTATGTGTCCCCCTACAACCTGTGGTTCTGCCCATTGCTGTTCCCTTCCCCTCTCTGCAGAGCAGATAAATAGATGGTGGAATAAAGGTATTTCACAACTGAGAAACCGAAGCCTATGAAGATGCAGTGATTTAATAAGGGCTATGGAGGAAAGCAGTGGTGAAGCCTTGTGTTAAGTGCAAATAGCTCCTTTCCTGGTGTTTTAACCACAGTGTCATTCAAAAGCATGTCACCGTAGTACTGAGGAACTTTTATCATGGTCCTGTATCAGATCATACAAATGTAGACCAAAGATGCCCATGCTCCTGGGAGGTGCTTGGCTCCTCTTGCCAGTCCCTGCTGAGGCTCAACACTTGTGTTTGGCACCAGTGTGTGTTCCTGTGCTGCTGCCTTAGGAAAGACATTCAGAAAGACACAAGCAGCTGTACTCTTACAACTGATCATTAACGCACAGTATCTTCTACAGAGCTGCTGTTATTCACAGGCCCCAGGAAACACACAAAGTCCTTCCTCATCCAGCATTCGTGTTCTACTGACAGACAGGGTACACCACAAAGTGGCCACACACTAGCTGTATAATATACAGAGTTTAAGCAAGCACACTAATATGAATTAGGTAAATATCTCTCTCTGTATAGTGAATAAGTACATTAAGGCAAATTGGAGATATAGGTATATAAGTAAAGTACCAAAGAATGTTAGCAATGCATCAAATCATTACTGCATAGAGAGAACAGAGATTAAGAAGAAATACGTCATCAGTTACCACTGAATCCTCATCCTGGACCACATTTCCAGCTGGGAAGCTCTGTTGCAGCCAGTGCCAGGAACTTCAGGTAATTGTACCTTTGAAACTTTCTGCTAACAAGTAGGCTCAAAATACATATATCAGTATATTATATGTCAGTTTGGGATTCTCAAGCAATTCTGTAAGTTCATTTGAGCTGATTAATTAAATCCCTGATAATTATGGGGCTTATGAGTACCAGTCACAAGACTGCAGGTTCTGGATCCCTGCAACCCTTTCTGGGCATCTGACAAATGAACAGACAGGCATATACCTATCCATAGCAGCCTTCTAGCATCTGAAAGGGGCCTGCAAGGATGCTGGAGGGGGACTCTGCATTGGGGACTGCAGCGACAGGATAAAGGGTGATGGGTTCAAACTGAAACAGGAGAAGTTCAAGTTGGAGATAAGAAGTTCTTCCCTGTGAGGGTGCTGAGTGCTGGCACAGGGTGCCCAGAGAAGCTGTGGCTGCCCCATCCCTGCAGTGCTCAAGGACAGGTTGGACACAGGGGCTTGCAGCAAGCTGTTCTATGGAAGGTGTCCCTGCCTATGGCAGCGGGTTGGAACTGCATGAGCTTTTAGAGTCCCTTGTAATCCAAACCATTCTACGATCTCTCTCCTTCCTCTCCTGTGTACATGTGGAAAGAATCAAAGCCTGTTTCATTTAGAGCTGTATTTTCTTTTAATGTGTATTTGGTTTTAGTTTTCCCCTGTGCTGAATGATGGCTGCTGCGTGCTCCTGACTGTACCCAGTGTTACTGAATCCCCTGAGAGCTGCCTGGTGGGAGAGATGTCTCTGTGCTATGAGAAGTTGGAAAGCTCATGGCTGTCTTCAGGCTTCTATCAGCATATACTCTTCCAGAGGAATACGATGTAGTCCTTAACATGTGTTTTCCTGTGAGTCAGTGAGATGTCACTTCTGTGGCTCAAGTGTGTAGCTGGGAGACCTGAAAAGGCTGAAATCTGGGTTCCTGGGTTTAAGCAGAAGAATCTTGTTTCTGTGTGTAGTGTAGTGTAAGCCTACGTGCACTGTAGTGAAGCTCTTACAGCATCATGTCACCTGCAAGCCTGGGCTTTGCCTAGGATATATGTATGTATTAGGGTTTCTCTTGTGTTTTCCATGCTGCTTTGCTCACAGGGATGTCTGAGAGCTACCATAGTAATCAAAATTCCTTCATGTCTGCCTTGGCTGTTGCCATGAGCTCTCTTTGGATCCTTGCATAACTGCTTCCCAAATGGAGTTTGCTGTTACCATAGCACTTGAAGTCTCCATAAACCCACTCTGGCTGCCCTTGCAAGCAAGTCCCATTAAAACCAGTCCCAGCCCAGCCACTTTAGTCTTGCTTTCTCCTTCCTCTGCGCCCCCGGTTACAACCTGCTCTCTGCTCAGCTAGTCCTGTGTTTTCTCTCCCCTCCTGTCAGTGTGATTCACCCTTCCTTGCCTTTCCACTGAAGCTTTTCAGCTGCAGCTTCTTGCTGGCTTTGCACTTCCAGTCATGTTCACTCAGAACAGTCATGCTCCATAGCATGTTTATGGCACTGCTGATTTCACTTGGAGATGAACTGGGTCTCAGATGCTATTAGCAGCTGCTTGGAATAATAGCAGCTGAGATGTGCTTTGGAGAGGGCTGACTGATAACTAAACAAATGGTATTTTTTGAAGCTGTGAGTTATTCATGACCCAGTAATTACTCTTTTTTTCCAGTCTTGCAGTGGAAGTTCAAGGACTAAAATTGTCACAGGAGAGAGGGACTCACTCTGCTTTGCCAAATAATCTGCTTGGAGGCAGTGTATCTTGCTGCATAGTAATAAAGCACTGGTTTATCAGCTTTGGATTTCCAAGCCTGCCTGTCAGGGAGGAATTTGAGTGGCTGCACGAGCCTGTAAAGCAGAGCACATGCCTGGCAAACCTACCCACGTGAATGCCCGAACCTGCTGGGAAGGCCAGTACAGCTCCACAGCCTTTAGTGAGCTGCTGTTTGCTATGATGTTGCTGTCACAAGTACTGTGAGACTTTAATACCCCTAAATGAAGGTGCTCAGGCTGTATTCTGACTGTGTGCTTGGAGGATGGGGTAGTGTGACCAAGCTATTGCTGCCCTTGAACTAGAGCTTTTGAAAAGGGAATGCAGCGTTGATGCACAGGATGGGTCTTGCTCATTGATTTTAGGCTTCTTATATGCTGTTGCATGGCAGAGATTAATTTCATTTGCCCCCCTTATTTCTCTGCTCTGTTGTGATTTACAGCTTCCTTTTTGACTTTCTCCATGGAAGCTGTTAGGTGTTAAGAGTATCATGTAGGGGAGAGGAGTGACTCTTGAAGTCCTGTAATGGGGCAGGGCCTCGGAAAATGCAAAAAGATAAAGCTAACTGGCTTTAAACCAGACCTGTATAAACCCCGCAGAAGGAAGGAAGAGACACTTAAGCTTCTCCATGTCATCAATACAGGGAAAGTGCCTGGGGCTATATAAATATGAGGGGATCCCATCAGTGTAGATCAATATCAAAGGCAGGCGCCAGGAGGATGGGGGCAGATCCTTCCCAGTGGTGTCCAGCGACAGGACAAGGAGCAATGGCCATAAACTAAAACACAAGTGTCACCTCAACACGAGCAAGAACTCCTTTACATTGAGGGTGTCAGAGCCCTGGCACAGGCTGCCCAGAGGGGTGTGGAGTTTCCCTCTCTGGAGCCATCCCAAAACCTCCATGGACCCGTTCCTGTGTGCCCTGCTCTGGGTGCCTCTGCCCTGGCAGGGGGTTGCACTGGGTCATCTCCAGAGGTTCCTTCCAGCTGGAATGGCTCCTGGATTCAGTGGCTGTTTGCGGTTGTGAGCGTCATAGCCAACAGATGAAATATTCACCCCCAAATCCCACAGTAATCCTCTGCCAACCAGTCCTGCTCTCAGATCAGGAGAGGGAAGGCCTGTGCTGCTGTTCTGTGGTGGGGGATGTTTCTGGTTGTGTTCTTTCGCCCAGTTTAGGCCACACTAATGTTAACTTTGCCATCCTGCCTACTGGAAAAGCACCTGGAAGAGGGTGGAGCCTCTAAATCTAAATCTCTGTTATCGTGGCCTAGATGTTGCAGCAGTTATGTTGGTAGTATTGGCTAATCACATTAGCATTCTCAGCTATGGTTAATCTGTCAGGCTATCTGTGTCCCTGCTTTACTTGTGTTGAGAAACTGACCCACGAGCTCTAAGAGAGCCTTTGCTTTATGTGGGGAGAATTCCTTTGCTCTGTCATACATTCCTCATGTTTCATTATGTTTAAAGACTAGAGCTTAGGCAGTGCTGGAGCTGGGAGCCATAAAGAGCAGGGCTTTGCCTGCACACCTTGGACTGTTTTGCAGTATTGGATGCAGATCTTTGCCTTTGGGGGTGTCATCAATGGACGCATGTGACTCCAGAGGTATCTTTATAGCTGTTTGTTTCCCTTTATTCTTCCTCCTCTTCCCACTACATCAGTTGTGATTTGAGATGCATGTTATACCCAGCGCAAAGCTGCCACAGATGCTGGGCTTTCCATGCCCCGTGAACTGGCTCAGCATGAAGCTTCTTTTAAGCCAGTAGAACCTGGAAACCGGATTGCTCGAACAATCAGATTGTTCATTTGATTTACTTACAAATGTGCAAATTTACTCTGTGAAGACCCAATTCTTTCCAGCTCAAATGGGAGCTGAGTAGAGAATTTCTTGTTGCTTATAATGGTTATTGATGAAGGAGTGCAGGGCCTGACACCTAAACCTGGAAACCTCTGGAGCTGTAGGGCTGCACGTGGAATTCTGTCTGCCACAGGCTGTGTGAAGCAGAGGATCAATGTGAGTTTGTGACCTGCTCTGCACCGTACTGATGCTGATGTGAATTTGAACCAGGTGAATGCAGACCCTGCCTTTGGATGCTGGAGCGGGATTGTTGTGATAGGACAAGGGGTGATGGGTTCAAACTGAAACAAGGAGTTCAGGTTGGAGATAAAGAAGAAGTTCTTCCCTGTGAGGGTGCTGAGGCACTGGCACAGGGTGCCCAGAGAAGCTGTGGCTCCCCCATCCCTGGCAGTGTTCAAGGCCAGGTTGGACACAGAGACTTGAAGCACCCTGCTCCAGTGGAAGGTGTCCCTGCCTGTGGCAGGGGCTGGAACTGTATGAGCTTAAGGTCATTTCTAACCCACACCATTCCATGATTTCCTAACACTGTTTTCCTCTGGCAGAAGGATGAAACCCATGAAGCCGCAGCCTCTGCTGGGAGGAAGCAGTTGTGTGTGTGTTGGCTCTGCAGGAGGGAAGGTGATGCTGTAGAGCTGATCCCCAACCGAGTTTGAATGTTCTTCAAGAGCATTCCTGTGCTGTGCCAGGAGGATGCTGTTCTTGCACACTTTGACCCACCACCTTACATGTTCCTTGTATGGTTTCTTTGGTTAAAGTGTCACTAGAAATACTTATCAAATGAGAAGCTGCATTTCCTTTAAGTTCAGTTAAACTCAGAGCTCTGGTGACCCTTTACTGTTGTGTCACTGCTATAATCTCCTTTTGAATAGGATCGCTATTAAATGCCTCATCTTGCTGCCAATATACCTGCTTAGCTGATTTTTCCATCAGCTTAGTATCTCATGTGGGAGATGCAGCTTTCAGCTGATTCTCCTGCTTTTTGTGCTTGCTTCAGCTTTCCTGTCTTGAAATCCTGAGTGTACTTTATGCTTTATCAAGGCGCTCTCTACTTTCCCCATATTTCTGAGGCTCTGATTTGCTCCTGCAGCCACAGGTGAATATGGAAGCTGAGAGCTCTTGGAAAAAAAAGCATGGGGAGTCTCATTTCCTTCATAGCTGTTAGGCCCATGTGGACTATAAGGACTTGTATGCTTGTGTTTTAGAGCCATTGAGCTGAAGAGCACCTGCAGTACTGCCCAGAGACCCTACCCTACAGGGACCAGTGGTTTATATTCCTGCTATGTGGAGTTTAGCTTAGCCTAGGAGATGCTGGTCAGGGCCTTTTACCCTTAAACTTGGCACTCTTAAGCTCTAGCTTAAAACAATAATCCCAAACCCAACTAAGTAAAGCTTGTTATTTCCTTTGAGCTAGAAGATGTGGGCTGAGAGCAGACCTGTTTAGTTTGGTATTATCCTATCTGCTTTGCTCAGTTGCAGAGCCTCTTGGCAGGGCATGAAGGCTTTTGTTTTGTTCTTACTCAGTGCTGGACTCTGTGGTTTCTATCATACATTTATATATACACGAACACGTGCTCTCGGTGGAGTTAGGACAACTTGGGTGTGCTAAAACCAGGAGATCCCTTTTCAGGCCTTCCTGGTTCTGCAGCTTGTTCTGCTGTGGGTGCAGTGTGTCCTGTGTTCCACCAGCTATTTCCATGTGCTCCAGAGGCGTGATGCAAGCCTGTGCCTCGAGGACAAGCTGTGTGTGCTGCTTGACAGTGAATAATCTTTGCTTCTATCAGTATAAAACAACATGGAAGTAGCCTAATGTAACCA
Source organism: Forpus xanthops (assembly GCA_032466535.1). Lineage (NCBI taxonomy): Eukaryota > Metazoa > Chordata > Aves > Psittaciformes > Psittacidae > Forpus > Forpus xanthops. The sequence goes on from JASSUY010014189.1 coordinate 7,417, forward strand.
GAGGATTATGGAATTGGGTAGCAGAGTGAGTCATAGGCATTAGTTAGATCCCAAACCCCAACTGTGATGATGAATGCCAGTAAAATACAAACACAAAGGAGCAGATTAGTTACAACCATCACTGGCTTCAAGTCTTTTTAGCCTTTTTGTGCTAGGTGACATGGAGAAGACACTCCGGATAGCATAGCTCCAGCTCTGCAGGTTGTGGAGCAAAGATGGCAGTAACTTGATGTTTGGTGTGGAGGATAAGAATCTGGGGTTGAGATGAAGTCAGTGAGGATTTGGTGAGACTTCCTGAGTGTAACAGCAACCCAGGAATGAAGTGCTCCAAGAGCATGTGGGGAATGTGTGAGCGGAGTTAAAGAATAGGTTGGGCAGTCAGGAGTGACTGAGGGCATTGTGAGTCCTGCTGTAAGCAAGATGCTGAGTCAGGTGAAATCCTGTGTCAGGCAGTGGCATGGTGACACAAGGCCATGGTTTTACACTGGGACAGCCCTGTGTTGCTTACCTGCCTCCTCTTGCAGTTTGGAGAGGGTGAAATGGGGCTGGAGAAAGCCTCTCTCTATCTGCTGGTCTTGTCATCCTCCACCTATGTCCCTTCAACTCCACAGGGTCAAGAAGAAAATCCTCCCCTTATGTTGTGCAGACTTGAGATGTTAGTCATAAAGTTGTAAAGCCACTGGGGAGAGAGAGATAAGTGTGAAGGCCCAAAGCACTCACTTCTTGGGATGACCATTGAAAAGGAAGCAAGTACTATGGTGGTGGTCCTGCAGTTACCAGTTTAACTGTAGCGAGGGTGGTGTCTTCACTTGGGTAAGACTGAAGTGTCCTTTGCATCCAGGCTGCTATAAGTAGCTACTCTACTGCCTTCTAAAAAGCAGAGGGTGTAGGAAATGCTCTTTGTCTCTCTCAGGGGTTAATCTTTCACCAGACCAAAGCAAGCTTGTGAGGAGCAGAGCTAATGTTCACTTTAAGACTGGATTCTTGACAACAGTCAAGAGCCCTTTGTGATACCTAGAGAACCTCCAAAAGGGTTTCTTCCTGTTGGGAATGTGTGGTGCCATACTCCAAATGTAATGAGAGGGTAAACCTGTCGTCCCATCCTGATAGGATGACTTGCTACTATATCTTTACTATGAGATGCTGTGGGTTTGAGGGTTCTTTCCTGGTGTCCTTGCAGCTGAGGTTTGCTTTCTGGAGGCAGGCTGCAGAGCTCAGGGACATGAGCTGTGTAAGCAAGGCCTTTGCTTCATCCTGCTGCTGTGAGTAGTGCTGTCCCACTGGCCCACATGGTCTTTGGGCAGCTTCTTTCTTTGGTACCTTTTCTGTTAACTGCAGGTTTTCCTACCCAGCAGCACCCTTTTGAAGACCATGATTTAAAGAACAGAGGATTTACTTGCAAATTGCTTGTGCTTGTGACAATCTCCACCTCAAGGAAGCGGGAGCAGAGGTAACGTTCCAGGTTGGATTCGGTAAATAGATGGTACCAGTGTTGTCTTTGATAGAGCTGTGACCTTGGATGTTATAGCCCTAATGCAGTCTGCCTCATTACTGTGGCTTCTTAATTAAACCTCCAACCACTTGAAAAAGCAAATCTTGAGGGAGTTGCTATATTTTCCTTTAAAGGTGTTAATGCTGACATCTTTGTCTAAAGGTGTTGTAGGTGCTTCATAAGGCAGAAAAAACCCGACGTGCAATGATTCTGACGGTTAGACATCAAAGCAGAACACAATATTGATCCCAGTTTCTGGGTATATTTGGTAATAAAAGGGGTAATATTAGAACAGGAAACTTACTTTGGGATGAAAATCCTGTGCTGGAAACACAGAGCTCAGAAGTGAGGGGAGAAAAATGGGATTTGGAATCTTACAGGTTTTAGCAGTTATGCTGCAGTAATATCCTGCTGCTGGGCAATGGAAGAGGGAATAAAAGATAGCAGAAAGAATATATTAGTGCAGATTAATAGCAACAAAAATAGCCCTGTAATCCTGATGCCCATCAGAGCTGACGAGGGGAGCTATAATTAAAAGAAAAAGCCTGTATAAAGTTAACCAGGAACTATTTGCCTGTGGGGAGGGTAACCCAAGAGACATCGTCACTGAGGGAGGTTGCTGTGTTCTTGGGACTGAGTTTTATAAGAGCTGTCAGTCAAGTCTCCTCTTAGCAGCAGGACTCATGTTGAGATGCACAGTGATGCTTTTTAGCTGTTACAGGAAGTGGTTGTGAAGATCTCAACAGCCGCAGTGTGGTCCGAGGGGCAAATCCCAAGGCACATGGGTGGTTTTTCCCTGACCTACAGATAAGTCACTTGTCCATCCTTGGTCTCTAGGTGAGGAGAGCTGAGACTGGGCTATTCCTTCACCTCTGTTGAGAACTGATGCTCAGAGCTGTGGGAGAGAAGCACTGGCACGTTTGGATGCTTTTCCCTCATGTTGCAGAGCTCCATGCTAACACTAGTTGCACTTGGCTGTTAGCTGAAATGATGCCACATTATTGTATTGCTTAACCTCACCCAAAGTGTCTTTCTTTGTGATGGAGAATAAGTGACTCCAGAGTTGAGGTTTGCTGAAGCCATCTCTGTCCTTTGAAATCATGTCTTGATGTTTTGGTGCTTTATCATCCAGAATCATACTCTAGGACAGTTTGACTTGGAAGGAATGCTTATGGTGTATATACAACTAGGGAAAACCTTATTTTTTGTTCAGTGTCATGTTATGCCAGCTGGAAAGAGGTGTCAGAGGTGCAGGATGGCTTTCTCAGCACAGCAACACAGTGAAAATGGTGCTGGTGATGCCAGTGATGGGTAATGTGCAGTATCTGTGTGTTGGCTGATTGTGGCTATGGCTGTGGGGAGGAATAAGAGCTGGGAAGTCTGTTTTGGTAAAGCTTTGGGAATGGTGAGCTGCAAGCAAGGGAGTAGATACGATTTTCCTGTAACTGGATGACGGCATCCTGACTTGGGAAGGGTGGGGAATAAAAGGTGGAATGAGGCTGCCCCTTGTACTTAGGAAAGTAAATGCTAGGGAAGTTCTTGTAGCTCGGGAGATAAGGCAAAGTATGACATCATTGTTGACTGATAAGGATCAGGAAGTATTGCAGTGGTGCAAACGAGGAGTGGCTTTGTTTCTGGTGCAGCGGAGCACCTGCTAGTGTGCAAAGGGAGCTTAAAATGTCCTCCTTGGCTGGCCCTGGGGGCTCAGGATTCCTGGGGCAGCTGTTGGGGACATCCGAAAAGCACTCTGCTGTCCCTCAGCTTCCGGGTGGAAGAGACAGAGCTAAACCACAGAAAGCCAGAAAGGCCGTGGTGGGAAAGCACATGCATTGTTTGTCCAGCTTGGAAAGGAATTTCACCCCTGAAGAATGGAGTTTTTCCGAGGCATCCACAAGGTTTATCAGGAACTCTGGGAACTCCTGATAATGTTCAGTTGTTTGTAGAAGGGTGTGGAGAAAATCCAAACTGAAGTGATTTTTCTGGTTTCTTTTAAGTGGGAATTGATGATTTGGCATTTGGCTCTTTCAAGCCCAATGATTTGAATAACGTAACTGATAAGAGGAGTAATTCCTCCTCCTCAAACCTGGGCTGCTTTTGGGTTATTCAGCATAGCCTTGGGGAGATGGGGGGGATGGAAAGAGCGATGTGATCTAAGGCAAAGCTTGACAGTGTTTGCAGGGAGGAGACGCATCCAAGTGGTGGAGATGTTTTTGTAGCTGTGATTGCAGAGCTCAAGCATGCAGCTGGAAGATCATCATGTCTCATTCCCACCTCTGCAAAGAGCACTTAAGGTCTCTGTGCAGTACTTCCAATGTGGATTTTAAAGGGAGATGCTGGTTCTGTTTTGTCAGTGTACCTGCTGTCTCCTGTAGAGGGTGGTGGATCAGCACAGCAGGGTAACACACAAAAGTGCAGGTGTTTTGGGGACACTGGTGGCTGTGAAAAGGCCTTTGGTCCTGCAGATCCTGTGAAATCCAGCCTGCTTTACCCTATGCATACAGAGCAGAGTCCAGCCAGTCCTCTTCTGGACTATGATTAACTTGGGTGAAGAGGTCTGTTGAGCTGGTGCTTCAAACACTGGTTCCACTTGAACTTGGTTTATTTTGACTTGGCATGATCAAAACAGGCTTTTGTTGTTCTTATGGAGGCCTGTTATCTGGCAGGCACAAATCCTGCCTTCAGGAATACCTTGTTTCCTTCTCTGTGTTTAAATACTTACCTGGTAGGATGTGCTTGAAGCTCTGAAGCAGGACTTAAATGCAGCTCAAACAGCTGAGTAAGTGACTGTGACGATACAGTAATGGTGCAGGCAGGAAAGGAATTCTCAGGACAAGCAATTTCTGATGGTTCCTTACCACCACCACCACTAATGGTGCCATCCCAGGACAAGGTGGATTTGTTGCTCTGGAAGACCTGGGATGTGTGGGAGGGCATCTGCGTCCATCCATGGCTGAATGTGTGCAGCATCCACCCGAGGATGAATGTGCGCGGCGTCCACCCGAGGATGAATGTGCGCGGCGTCCACCCGAGGATGAAGGTGCGCGGCGTCCACCCGAGGATGAAGGTGCGCGGCGTCCACCCGAGGAT
>JASSUY010014189.1:12095-34204 GCA_032466535.1 Forpus xanthops
GCGTCCACCCGAGGATGAAGGTGCGCGGCGTCCACCCGAGGATGAAGGTGCGCGGCGTCCACCCGAGGATGAAGGTGTGCAGCTCATCTGTTGCTGCAGGACCCACTGACCTTGGCTGACTTGTATGTTCAGCAGTGAAAGGCAGCTCTGGAAGAGATCCTCACAAAAGGGTGATGGAGCAAGCTGTTTCTCTGTGAACTTCTCACTGCAGCATTAGTGCAACTTGTTTGGAAGCAGCATCTTGTGCCTGTCTGCAGGTCCGTGATGCTGGCACACCAGGTAGAGTGCTGTCTTCCTCCCTTGCTCAGAGGTAGGAGAGGGGATCATGTGCAGCTGCTTTTACCTACGTTAGAGGTGCTCACCTGGCTGTGGCGAGCTGTGCATCCTGCTGAAATTACAGAAGGGCTGAAGGTACAGCTCCCAGGCCTGGAAGCTGGCCAGCCCGCTGCCAGGAGCCTGCATGCAAAGTCGCTCTGGCATCTGTATGCTCTGGCCATCATTGGAGCTTCCGTTTGGTTTTGGTTTATCCTGAAGCCAGGTAGCAAAACAGTGAGGGCAAAGCGTGCAGTAGGATATGTGGTGTTACGCTGTTGAAGAGGTAGATGCATTCCTGAGTGCTAAAGGCAGTGATGTTTCCCAAGAGACCCAAGGCTGTTGCTGAGCTGATGGTAATCATAGACTCATAGAATGGTTTGGGTTGGAAAGGACCTTAAATAATCCAGTTCCAACCCCCTGCCACTGTGGATTTATTTGCTCCATTGCATCTGAAGCCTGGACTCATCTCTTGAATTCTGCTTTCCATATGTGTACTGGGAAAAAGGCTCAATCAGCAAAGAGGATGTTCCCAGTGCATAGATCACTTTGCTTCCAAGCTCTGCCTTGTGTGACCCACCCTCCTTGGCTGCATGTAGCACAGTTATATCTGACTTCACTTGAGGCAACTCTTGACCTTGGCTGGATTGGAGTTACCCAAATCCTGGCATGTCTATTGTACTGGAGCTGGCAGCCTGTGCCTGTTGGAAGGGTTGCCTTGCTTGCTGCTCTCTGAGAATGGAAGTAAATGGTCTTGTAATGTGCGTCTGGCAGTGTTTCAGCATAATTGTTGTCAATTAGCTTTTGATCTGGTTCCTTTCAACTTTGCCCAGATTTGGAAAGTTGAGGGCTGGGCTGGAATAATGGGGGAGAAATTGGTTGTGGTCTGAGGCTCTGGAAGCTGAAAGCAGTCCTTGGGGCTGAGGAGATGGTGATGTTGTAGTTCCGTGGTGTGCGAGGAGGAAGGGTTAACCGGTGGGGAGCAGCTCTCACAGGAGTTAAAAGCTAAAGTAACTGGCTTAGTTTCAGCTTGATGCTATGAAAAGCCACCAGAGCTTTCTAGAGCCATTTGTGTATGAGGAGTGTGGCAAGAAGCTACTGTTATTTGTGCTCTTTCTCTGTCCCTTTCCCTCATCCTCCTGCTGTTTTACTGTCTGCAGTCCTGTTCTCTGCAGCAAAACTGGGAGTGCTGAAGCCAATTAGCAGTGGAATTGCAGTGAATGCAGAGGAATTCAAATGAAGGTGGCATTTTCACACCTCCTCTGATTGAACTGTGGAATGATGACCTGAGGGGAGTGAGGCACTCTTGAGAAGAGAGGCTGCTTGGGGACCGGAGCAGCTTCCAGTGTCTGAAGGGGGCTGCAGGGATGCTGGAGAGGGACTGTTCATCAGAGACTGTAGGGATAGGACATGGGGTTCGGACTGAAACAGGGGAAGCTCAGATTGGAGATAAGAAGCTCTTTAATGTGAGGGTGCTGATGCGCTGGCACAGGGTGCCCAGAGAAGCTGTGGCTGCCCCATCCCTGGCAGTGTCCAAGGCCAGGTTGGATGAGGCTTGGAGCAAGCCTCTCTAGCTGAAGGCAACCCTGCCCATGGCAGGGGTTGGAACAGGATAAGCTTTAAGGTCCCCTCCAACCCAAACCAGTCTGGGGTTATGTTGTGCCTTTCTGGGTACCATTTACAGGGCTCAGTAAGTGGAGTTTGGAAGGAATATTGTGCTCTGTTTAACTGAGACAATCAGACCGGCTGACACATAGAATCATAGATTAGTTAGGGTTGGAAGGGACCTTAAAGCCATCCAGTTCCAACCCCCTTGCCATGGGCAGTGTTACATGATAGTAAAACTTGGCACCCTCTCTTGAGTGGACGTGGATCATCAAAGTTTGCTTCTCCAAAGGCAGGTGCTTACTCTGGATGGCTGTGTGACAATTGCTGTGTGCACCCCCATGAAATCAAGACTTGTTTTCTCTGCAGAGCAGCATGCTGCTTTTACCAGTGGCAAAATTGCCATGTTTTAATTCGCAGGCAGTGGGAGTTCAATAATGAAGTAATCAAATGGGTGGGTGTATTTGCAGACAAAAGAAGTTTAATGGTTTTGCAGCACTTCCGTGTGTGGTGTCATCAGCTGAAGTTTGCAGGAGGTAAAGGTAAGGGAGAGGACACAAGGACTTTCCTATTGTGACAGCTCTGCAGATGTTGCAGGCATCCCCTTCCACCTGAAGGGTTTGGCTTCTGCTTCTGTTTTGAAGACCATGGAATCCCAGACTGGTTTGGGTTGGAAAGGACCTTAGAGCTCATCCAACTCCAACCCCTGCCATGGATAGGAACACCTTCCACTAGAGCAGCTTGCTCCAAGCCCTATCCATCCTGGCCTTGAGCACTGCCAGGAGTGACTTTGATCATCAGCCCAGCATCCAGGTTACAGGAAAAGTACCTTCCTCAACACTTTGCTAATGAGACATTAGTTGGTCTCGGGTACTGGTCCCACTTCAGCTAAAGAAGGAGGGCCTTGAATTTAGTGGATCTGCTGTTTAAAGAAAGTTGAATTGATGTTTGTGCTGCTCAGCTTGTGCTTCCTTCTGCTGAGTGGTATAAACAGAGGTACAGTGTCCTGCTGGCTTCCAGGCCTGGCAGGAGGAGCCCTGAGAAGGGAACTGCACCCCTGGAGGGGAGGTTTTGGCCTTCCAGACTGGTTTGGAAGATGATGAAAGAAAGAGTGAAAAGAGCATAGTGATTGCCCAATTTTGATGGTAACTGAGACTGCAAGAACCCCCCTCCTGTTTTTCTTCTTATTCTCTCCATTGCATCCTTTTGCAACCTCTCTGGGGCTACTATGAGTCAGTTCTGCTCCTGAAAGTCAGTGAGGCTTCCTTGGCAAACCTGGTCTGGTTCCTATGGCCAACTGTGATATGTAAAACTAAGGGGTTTGTGTGTTTAAAGCTCTGGTGCTGACAGGCATGGGATCTGCATCTGGAATTCCCGTGATTGTTTTGGCTCTAATGGGGTGCTGTAAAGCTGTGTGATAAGGGATGGGGAGGGGTTGTCCTTTGAACACAGCAGTGTTGTCTGGTCGTTTGCTCTTTTCCAGTCTTTTCTTGGTAAAAATAAATCCCAGTTTTAGTAAAGGCTTCACTGGGCCTTTAGGCTCTGGTGGTTGATTTGTGATCAGCTTTAAGCGCCGGTTGCTGCAAGACTGGAGTTGTCAAATTAAACCTATTTTAACGCTCTATTTTACCCAAATGCAGTGTTCTCACTTGTTCCATTTTACATGATTTAAGTGCTAAGTGACCCCTCATAATAATTATGTACAACCATACAATGTGTTGTTACCCAGTGGTGTCTGGCAGCAGAATGGGATTCTCCAAAGGGCTCAGACTTTTAAAGTGGGGATTCTTTGGGGTGTGACTGGCTTTTTATAGTCTGTAACTGCAGCTTTTGGTGTAGTGGGACTTTAGAAGTCCTTAAGCATCAAAGAAACGTGGGCTGTAATGTAAGGTAACAGAGCAAATGAAGCGCTGTTAGGTTGTGGCATCGACAGTGTTGTTGTGCAGCACTTCTTGGATACATGAGACTCTTTGGATGCATTTGGGTTTCTGGAGCCAGGTGTGAAACTTTGATGCCTAAAAACCTCCCATCAGCTTCTTTCTACCCAGGCCTAAAGCCCTAAGAGTTTAATGCATTGCTACCAGACAAGAAGCTTTCATCCTGAACAAATCCAGTATCCCAGGAGTCCTGACACTGCTACCAGCAATGACCACAGAATGAATTGTGGTTGGTTGGGTTTTGATATTTGTTCTTCTGGCCTTTTTTTAAAAGCACTGCCATCAAACCACGTGTGCGAGATGGTTTCTAATGCTTCTTGCTCAAATCAGCTTTGTAATGGGACTTTGCTTCAGAAGTTGGGGAGCCTTTTAAGTACAGACCTTTGGTGATTCAATGGGTGATCTGTAGCTCTGGTTTCTGTCCAAGGCAACGTTGCTGTTTATACTTCAGCTTTCTTCTTCTTAATGGGAATTAATGGCACAGTGTCTGTCAGGCCAAGTAACCAGTGTAATTGCTTGAGTGTAGGGTAATGTTACATGTGAGCTTTGCTTCCATTAGGTCAACATTTTCCCTCTTGGATTCCTCTCAGTTCCCAGAAATAATCATGTAGGAAGAGCTGGAGCTAAGGACATGTGAGGGTGCTCCCACCATGGCTCAGTTGGTGGCTGCTGAGTGTCCTCCCTCTCCTGGAGGCAGGGGCAGGGTTGGAGGAAAGGACCAAGAGGTTTCTTTGCTAATGAACAGGATGGTTTGTGTTTCCCCCAGGTGGATTTGCAATAGTGTTTCTGGTGAGGACTAACAACGGAATGAAATGTGCCCTGAAGCGGATGTACGTCAACAATGAGTACGACTTGCAGGTCTGCAAAAGGGAGATCCAAATCATGGTAAGTCATTGCTCAGACTGGATGTGGGATGTTCTGAGAGCCTGGTCACATTCTGCCTGTGATCTATGTAGCAGCATGTCCCAAATGGTGTGTTTCCATAGCAGAGTTGGCTTGCTTTTGGAAAGACCTAACTCCTGGAGTTAGCACCTATGTGGAAATCTTACTGAACTATTGAAAATTACATAGTTTCAGTGGACAAACATGGAAGGTGAAAAAGCAGAGGAAATTTCAGGAAAATGAGGGGGGGAAAAACCTCCTGTGTCAACCCCATGACTTACTGGGAGGAGTTGAAGAGGTGAGCTGAGGGGGGGTGTTAAACTTCAATCTAACAGTCTACAGGTCAGGGCTAAAGTCTTCACCCTTTTAGACTTCATCAGAAAAGGATGGTGATGCTGATGTACCATCTCTGAGCTCCAATCAGTGCATGAGTGAAAGACCTCCATCCTGAGATCAGTTTGTATCATGGTAGCTCCATGGGGTTGGGATGGTTATCTCTGTATTGATGAGGTCGATTAAAGCAGTTTGTGGGGTGGTTACTGCCTGGCCTTGTGAAACAGGGAGGTATTTATAATAAGCACTGAGATGTGTCTCTAGATTATTGGATACAAGGAGTTGCAGCTATTTTTAATAGTTGCTTTAAATTTAGCATCTCTAAACAAAGGAGAAATTGAGATGATCCACATAGATTTGCTTAGCCTTGCTTGGAGCCTGGTAAACATAGAGAGTGCCCCCTTTGAAGCTGTATTTAAAGATATGATGGACATTTAGAGCAGCTGTGAGGCAGGGGATGAAATCTAAGATCCTGATTCTGCTCATTTCCAACACTAGGAGTAGGTTTGGGGTAGAGGATCTTCATAGCAGAAGCTCTTACCTCCAGCAGTTCTGGGGTTGTGTTTTGAAGTAGCTTTAAATTGGGTTAATACCTTTAAAGTGAACTTCTGGAGTTGGGTGATAGCGCAGAGGAGCTTTGGGGCGCAGTTTGTTGTTGCTGTAGCTAATGCTGTGTGGGAAAAGTTGAGATTAGATCTTACATCAAAGCTTTGAGCTGTGCTCACAAAGCTATTTACTTGGATTTTGCTTGCTGCTGTCTCCTTCATGTGAGGTGTAGAATGTGTGGCTAACCTGGAAGGTGAGGGTGAGGAGTATCCTTCCCTTGGCAGGTCTGCTTGCTTCCATACTGAATTCTAGCAGAAGCACCTTTGTCTTGAAGAAACCAGTGCATAACTGAAAGGAAATACTTCCTTCTTTCCTAGCTTCTGTGCAATAAGGAATTCCTTTAAACTTAACTCTGCGGTGTTAGAGCAGAATATGTCCAGCAGAATCTCACTGGTGAGGCTGAATGCGTGTGAAGGAGGTGTCCCAAAGAAATGGCTTTTCCCTGCATGTGTCATGGATAAGTCATTGGTCTGAGAACTTGTGCTTTAATCCAAGGTCTTACTGAAGGTTCTTCTGAAACCAAAGTTAAGCTTTATTACCTTAATGGGTTTTTGAGCATGAAGATCTGAGATACTGTTTACCAGCAGAAGAGTGGAAGGAAATGAGAGAAGCAAGCACATGTCCACATCACCAGCACACACACCTACCTTGTTCTCCCCGCTATGGGAAAGAGGAGCAGCTCCCAGTGGCTTGGCCTGAGCCATCTGAGGGAACATGCAGAGATCTGGTGTGATCCTTGGATGAATTAGTTCTGCAGGGTGGCTCTTTCTCTGCTGTTTGTCTCAAATCCTTCTGCAAGGGAGAACAGGTAGTGACAGAGCTCAGGATTAAATCATATATGGTGATTCATCCAGCATTGACAGAAGCTTGTGCCTGTTCTGAAGAGCTGGGAAAGCTGGGCAGGGTAGAGGAGCCAGGTAGAAAGGCTGCTCACTCTATATGGCTGACTTGGGCTTTGACTTTATCTTACAGCGGGATCTGTCTGGCCACAAGAACATTGTGGGATACATCGATTCCAGTATAAACTCCGTAAGCAGTGGGGACGTGTGGGAAGTGCTCATCCTGATGGACTTCTGCCGAGGTGAGTGGTGTTCCATGGGGTTTTACCCCTTTTCAGTGCTTGCAGGAAGCTTGCACAGCATCCCTTCCTAGGCCTGGCCCTTCCTTGGCTCCCAAGGAACTGCTGTGCAAAGCAAAGCTAAAACTGTGGAAAAGAGGGTGATACGTGGAGCTATGTTGACTCTGCTGATGGGATTTGTAACACCTTTGCTCCTGCCCAGGTTGGTCCTAAATCCTTTCTGCTGTGGAGGATGACCCTTAAATACGTATTGCTGTTTTCCATAGGCTGATCCACACAAGGAGCAGCTCTTACAAAGCTGCAAGGCTGTGGAGTGAAATCCTTCTCACTTTATATCAGTTTGCAAGCTTTTTTCCACTTCAGCCTGACTTAGGATTGTTCTGGAAGAAGCACGAAATGGATAACATGAAGCCAAGAAGTATTCCTCTTACCTCTGACCTTTTTGCTTGGCTGTCTCGAGCCAGACAGGCTTTTCCAGATGTCCTAAAGCTTTGATCTCCTGTGGCTATGATGTGGTGGTTGGAAAATAACATGTTCCAATGGCTCTCACAGGAATAGTGTTAAGCAAAACCAATGTTTTGGCCAGGTGACTTCACAAGTCTGTGGCTGCTTTTGGGTGGTTGCAGTTGATGGAAATAGGCATTCATGGCACTGTTTGGCTTTTAACTGAAGCCAGGTGCATTGCAGCATGAACAACTAGATGCTGAAATGCCTTTAAACGTGTCTGGTAGAGCTTTGTGTTCTGCCATGACCTCTTTGCTGCTTCGTTTTGATGCAGGAATCTTGATTACCTGCATTGGGTTTGTTTGTTGGTAAAAGGAAAAACCTTATGTGTAGTGTTGCTGAAGGTATTATTACCTAAGCTGTCTGCAGTCCTAAGACTAAATATCACAAGGAGAGCTGTAAGAAACAGGCCTGGGCAGTGCTAGTAAATCCTTACTGTGTTCTGGGTTGCAGAGCTCATGGTGGAGGGAAGTACAGACCATAGCAATCCAGAATGCACTCCCTGCAGCTGCATCAGCCTCCCCTCTGTGCCACGATGACCTAAAATGTGGCTTTCTAAGGTGTTTCCTTCCATCTGTAAGGTGGTTGTTTCCCGTAGATGAGGCCCTCAGTGCCATGGGTTAGTGGTGCCCTTGGCAGTGCTGCAGAATGGTTGGACTGGATAAGCTTGAAGGTCTTTTCCAGCCTGGTTGATTCCCTGATTCTCACATGGTTTGCTTTTGCCAGATGCTCTGCTCAGCACACATCTGCCTCTGTCTCCAGTGTTCAGACTGAAGCCCAGGAATTGCTGTTATGTGTTGGTTTTTCCCTTTTGTGTCCAACAGCTTCCAAGCCAAATCAGTGTCTTTGTGTGCAGAACTGCACTCGCTTGGAATGGGAAATGTTTGCAGCTGTACCGTTTATTAGGCTGAGCTTTTCTTTTGTCCCATGCAGATGACTTTTTCTGACACTTGTGATGTGAAATGATGCAGTTTTACTGTGCCAGAGGTTCAGAAAGGAGATTTTTCCCCACTGTGTATATAGGATGCTTTGAGAGGGGAAGAATTGGGCTGTTTTGGAAAGGCCTTGACACCACAAAACCTCAAAGCTGAAGCGAGTTCAGGAGTCATTGATGAAAACTTGCTTTTGTTTGTCTGGAGTTTCCCTTGTTCCAGGTGGATTTCAAGTTTGCTTTGCCAGTCTGTGACTTTAGCCAAGGCACTCGGTCGTTTGTGGGGGATTTTAGTAGCTCACTTTCTCCCTCCTCTTGTGTATATATGGCAAACTACTCTTTGGACTGTGCGTGCCCCATATGCAGCCTTTTATTTCTCTAGTCTGCCAAAAAGAAGTCTTATTTTGAAGAAGAAAGGGAAAGATGTGGCTTAGAGTCACATTTGAGCGTTAACACAGCCAGGTGTCTGCAGGCCTTAGAAGCTAACTTGCTGCTCTTGTTTGAAGACAAGATGAGATGCAGCACCCCCTGCCAGATATGCAGACCCTCCTGGGATTTAGATGAGGAAATGAGAACAACACAAGATGAATAAGAAGCCTCTGGGGAAGGTTGGGTGTGAATTTGGCATTTGAACTCCTGAACTGACTGTACAACCACAATGTGGGGAGCAGACAAAGACAAGTGATGTCTGGTAGAACTGGGGCTTAAACCAGGCCAGCCCTTGCTTTGCTTTGAGTTTCCCCTTGTTCCAGACACATCCCTGCTCTGATTGTTGGTGCTGTTTCTGCTCAGGGGGTCAGGTGGTGAACCTCATGAACCAGCGCCTGCAGACAGGCTTCACGGAGACCGAGGTCCTGCAGATCTTCTGTGACACCTGCGAAGCCGTAGCCAGGTTGCACCAGTGTAAAACACCCATCATCCACAGGGATTTGAAGGTGAGTTGTGGATTCCACTGGTACAGCAAGGAGTGGGCATCCTCCTCAACGTGTCTGTCTGCTGCCTACGCCACGGCAGACAGGCTTGGAATGCTGGTGCTGTGCTTCTGTTGTTAGCAGTGAGGAAAAGTGGGCATAAATATCTTTCTCTATTGGAAGATAAAAAGAGAGATGAGCCTCTCATTGCTCCTTACCATATGTTTGCCATCTAGAGATCTCCTTAAAGCACACAAATGTTGGTGAATAGTTCTGGGTTGCAGAGATAAAAGTATCGGATGAATTATTCAGGGGGGCTTTCTACCACCTGAAACAGAAATGATCTTAGAAGGTAGGGAGCAAAAAGCAGGCTGTAAATTTGTTCCCTGGACCCACATTAAAAGGATCCCTCCAGAGATGCTGGCCGTGGGGCAGGAGGTGTTAGAAGCTTTTGAAACTGGCCTCAAACTCTCTGTTGACTATGAAAGTGCATTGTAAAGCTCTTGTGTGCTTAGCTGGGAACAGAGGGGATTGCTTTGGAAAAATCCCATGCCTATCATCAAACAAACAGAAAGATGTTCCCTTTCTTCTCAAGCGGCTCATAAAATGCCTGAATAACACATTCAGCCATGAAGGAGGCTCCTGTGTGCATTTGAAATTCAGATGTGCTTTGTAGGTCAGGCTCTGTTTTCCGAGCCCTCAGCAGATGTTTGTTTTGTGCTGTTGCTTACAGGAGCAAAAGACCCCACATGTGCCAACAAGAGCCAGGTAGTGCAGGGAGGGGGGAAATCCTCAGGATTTGGTACGATTTTACATGTTTCGTGAGGCTTAGGAACAGGGTCCTCTTCAGATGATGTTAACCCTACTGTTACCTTTTGCTGTTAATAAGGAACAAACTCATTGTGTGGCATGTGAATGAATTCTGGAACATCTGTGGTGGATTAATGAGTGTTGCTTTCTACACTAAGCTGCAATTAAAACGGGCTCTTATGGTATCATGGCCAGCCCACTGCTGTGTGCTTAGATCAGTAATGCTTCTGCAAGGCCTGGCTCTTGGTAAGCTGTGCCCAAGGAAAGAGAGTTGGCTGTTCTCAGCTTTGTGGCATGTTTCCCACTTGACTGTTGTTATTTCTGTTGGGATGGCCTCTGCAGCTCCTGCCACAATTGGGAATCCAAGCGCTAACACAAAATGAATGCTATAGATATGTTTTCACTTTGAGTTCAAACTCAAATGCCAAGGGGGGAGCTGTAATTCCAAGAGAGAGATTAGGGCCAGCAAAGCTTTGTTACCAGTTCTGAGTGTAAGGAAAGGATCATCAGATAGGCATTCTGTTGGTTGAACACAACCCTGTTGAAAAGTGAAGATGTTGTCTTTGGGGGCTGGGGGCTTTTTTTTGCCTTCCAGCTCTTTGATATTGCTCTAATGCTGGAGGTTCCTGCCCAGAAAGCTCTGCCAGCAGAAGGGATGGTGTGAATAATCTCTGAGGCCTTTCCGTGCAGCTGGATTAGCTTCAGTGGCCTGTAGCTGTGATTCTGAATTAACCCAATAGGCTTTGCCTGAAGGAGAACAACCTCTAGTTGGCACAGTCTCCGACTGCTGGTATGTAACCAGCAGCTGGGGACTCTACTTTTGAGCAGCTTGCCTATAAGCAAATGTGAATGCAACTCACTGCAGATAAAGGCCATGATAAATACAGTTGTGATCCTTAGGGTGTTTGTTAAGGTTTTCTTTCCTCACCATAGAATCCCAGCCTGGTTTGGGTTGGAAAGGACCTCAAAGCTCCTCCAGCTCCAACCCCTGCTCACGAACAGGGACACCTTACATAGAGCACAGTGCTCCAAGCCCTGTGTCCAACCTGGATTGAGCACTGCAGGGATGGGGCAGCCACAGCTTCTCTGGGCACCCTGTGCCAGTGCTCAGCACCCTCACAGGGAGCAACTTGTGCCTTAGATCTAACCTGAACTTCCCCTGTTTCAGTTTGAACCCATCACCCCATGTCCTATCGCTGCAGTCCCTGATGAGGAGTCCCTCTCCAGCATCCATGCAGCCCCCTTCAGACACTGGAAGCTGCTCCGAGTTCTTTGTGCAGCTTCTCTTCTCCAGCTGAACAGCCCCGAGGGTCTTCTTACGACTTCAGGTTTCAGCAAAGGAAAGCATTTATTTCAGAGAGTAAAGGCAGAAGCTGCACACTCATAGTTTGCCTTAAAGGTGTCTTTTGGAGGCATGAAAATCTGACATGGGGCACACCAAAGACTGCAGCTGGAGTAGCAAGCGTTGAGTGGTGCTGGCAAGTGACTGAGAAGTCACCTCAGACTTCTCAGCCAGATAAAGTGGAAGGGCTCTTCTAGAAGTGTTTGCAGGGAATAGGGAATGTTTGCAGGAAACAGGGACTAACACTGTCAGTGTTGGTCTCGGGAGAACATGTGCATGGTGCTTTATCCAAAGCAGATGGATGGTGGAGGGGGAAGGGGTGTTGTTTAACCCTTGGTTTCAAGCCAGCCTTTCCCCCCTCAGCTGTTCTGCTCTGGCTGCATTTTCTGGTGCTTAAAATGCTGATTCCTTCTTTTTCTTTCCTCCTTGTGAAGATCAGCCTTGCTGGAGAGCTCTGCTTCCAAAGCCTTTTGTTAGTCCACAGTTCTGTGGTGGGGTATGGGAGATAGCTGAGCAGCGTGTTTTATCTCATGGCTGTATCTGAGCGTTTGACATTGACTGAAGAGAAACACAGTCAAAACTATGTATCCCCTTGAGAGAGCATCTTGTTAATGCCACTGTACAGGTGAGGAGCTGGAATACAGGCCTGCTCTGCCAAAGCAAAGAGTGAGCCCAGGTTTCTGCACACCTTAGGTCCGTGTTGAGCCATTCAGACAGCTTTCCTAGGTGGATGCAAGCTGGACTTTTGTTCCTGCATGATTAAGTGTGAGTGTTTAGGGGAAAGGCAGTGACTGCTGCCTTGAATTCCTGACTTTCAGCTCTTGCAGGTGTTGCTTGCAGCGCGTGTTTCAGTTGTGTGGTTCCAAGCAATGCTTAAAGGCTCATCTCTTCAGCAGCACATGGTGGTCTTAGCAGAGGCAAGGTATGTGCTTGCAAAAGAAGGGAGAGGTGGCAGAGAGAAGACAGTTCCTAGTTATAACTATGCTTCCATGATTTGACTTCCATTTCAGGAGATGTGACAGAGTTTTGATGCCTGTTTCCTTTGCTGTCGTGTTACGCTTTTATGTCAGACATACCTGCTATGTCTTCAGGCACCAAGAGCTCATCTGAAGAACATGAATGAGTTTTTGTCTGTTTCTCCATTTGTGATGCTTGTAGGTTGAAAACATCCTGCTGCATGACCGTGGCCACTATGTCCTCTGTGACTTTGGAAGTGCTACTAACAAATTCCAGAACCCTCAGACAGAAGGGGTGAATGCAGTAGAGGAGGAGATCAAAAAGTAAGTGTGCTTTTCCTTTGCAACTCAGACACAGTTTGTATATGAAGTATCTGCTGCAGGTATGTGAGTGCCTGGGGGAAGGTGGGACAATAAACTGAGCTTGATGTAATTGCTTTAGACCTGAAAGGCTGAGGCATTAATGCAGAGAAGTTGCCCATCTTGAGGAGGCAGTGGCCTGTTCTGTTATGTATGAGGTCTGTCTCTGTCCTTCTACCTTGGCTTCTTTGAACTGTGATACAGCACATGACAGAACCCCTGTCCTCCACGAGGCACTCATCATAGATCCTTGCAGTGACTAAAGGAACTCATGGCAGGACTCCTCAGCTCCTAAGATCCTTGAGGTGTTTCGTCTGGCTCTTTCTCTTGCCCCATGTACAACCAGCTCTATGGCAGCAACTAGGTGCACCCTGATGCTTTTAAAAGGGACCTTGGGTGGCAGTTCAGTAGGACCTGGATGAGGAATGGGGCACTATCTAGGTCCTTGGTCTTGCTTAAGTTATAATGTCACTGCTGCAGGCGTTCCAGTTCTGTTAATACAATGTTCTGGTTAGAAAAGAGGAAATGCCTCCTATTTGTTAGGATTTAGTTCCACCTGTGTGGATTTGCTGGACTTCTTTGGCCGAAGCTGCAAGTCTGGCTTTGCAGTCCCTTTGGAGCCCTTTTCTGTAGGCTTGTACACTTACTAACAAGCCTATAGAAGCTTTGCCTTTAGCAATGCTTTCTTGTGATCAAGATAAAGAGCATGCGAGATGCCACAGCATGAATGATAGATGTACTGATAGGAAATCTTCTCACAGGGGTCTCTTCAACTGTGGTGCAGTTTCCAGATGTCCTATTTGTTAAAGGAAGGCAGATTCTACCTATATTTGGAATACAAAATAACCTTTCCCTTGTGTACAATGACTCTAAGCAGGACTCTGGGTATGGAAGCCTATTTATTAGGAGCCACATATCCAGTTACAATCTTTGTAATGCACTTGGCCAAAGCCGCAGCAGTGAGGACATTGCAGAGGACATTTGGCTGCTGACCTTGTTAATACTCTGAATCCTTGGATATTTCTGTTCTAGTTCTTAAAATGACTACACGGATTTATGGGTGAATTGCTTGCTTTAGACAGGATCTTGGTCTCTGCTGTGACTCCACAGGGCAGTTTGCAGTGCTCGGTATTTTATTGTTAGAGGGATGCAGCAGATGCTGTTGTTAAAAGATTTCTCCATTAGATGATCATCTTTATTCTCCCTTCCCTTGAAATGAATAGGGAAAGAGTGAATTTTGAACCATTTGGAAATGTGACACAGTGCCGATGCATCTTCCAGCCATTTCCAACTCACTGATAGACCTTTCTCCTACAGGTACACTACGTTGTCCTACAGAGCACCAGAAATGGTCAACCTGTACAGTGGCAAACTTATTACTACAAAAGCAGACATATGGGTACGTATCAAACCCACTTAACCTCTCACAACCAGACTGCAGCTTGTTTTCATTACCGTAATGACAGGGGTAACTTTCTGGCTGTGGCTAACCCAGTTTCCTTAAGAGACTGGACAGTTTCTGAGTTGAGTTTCTCTGCTGCTGAGTAGACTGCCTCGTGGATAAAACATGCGGGCTTCTTTGTATGCCACTTGCAGTGTGGTTTTAATTTAGAGATGGATGAGATCCCAGGGCTGAACAGTGCAAACCTGATTCCATAGCATCAATTGAAACAGGAGATTCAGTGAACTGTGACTACTTGTGCCTGAGCTGCTTTGCAAGCATGTGAGAGCAAAGTTACTGATCAGAATAGAGGAGAACACAGAGCTTTCCTCCAGGAGCAATAGTATGCTTATCCTGGCTAGTGTCACACAGTTACTTTGTCAGACCTGGCCAAAGACCAAGCTTTTGCACTGCTGTTTCTAATGATCAGTGCAGTCTTGCTGTGCTTTTCATGTTGAGAGCAAAATGCAGCTGGGGTGTAATCCATTCCTAGCTAAGCTGGTGAAGGATGGAAGGCTTCCCTTCAGTTGGTTTGGAGAGGAAAAGAAGCCTGTGCTGTTTATAATGTAGTGGCGATTCAGCACATGAGAGGTGTTTAAATTCAGAGCGTGTCTGTAGGGTTTAGGAAGCCTTGAGCTAGGAAGTAACAAGGCAGGAGCAGTATAAGCAGAGGTTTAATGTCTCCTCAATAGGAGGCATCTGCATATACAAGAGGGAAACTTGCTGGGAAGAGTCCTCTGTCCTCTCTTGAGCTGAACTTGGAGGCAGGAAAGCAGCAGCTCCTGCTAGGTCCAGGCTCTGTACCAGTGCTGGCTCACTCCTCTTGGGATTAGAGAGCTGGAGAGGGACTCAGCTACCACAGCATGGACAGATTGCCAGGGTCTCAAAGGTACTAGGGTTCACCCTCTTTCCTGTGATAACATGGAAGGGGTGAGACCCAAAGGCTCTCCTCTTCCTGGCATGGGAGGAATTTTGTTCCAGTAACCCACTGAGTGTTTCCAAACCAGCATGTGGGACTCTGCACAGCGGGGCCTCAACTTCAAGGCTATTGCAGTGCTTGTCCTGCTGGAAACTCCCTCTCCTTAAATCTTATCAAGGTTATTTTAAACCAGAGTGCTGCTGGATTGTGAAATCCTGTGACAAAAGATAGGAGCTGCTGCTGAGTTGCTTAGGATGGGGAAATGTTTCCCCCTCTCCCCTCTGAGGTGGTGGGAGGGTTTTATAATTAGCCTTTTGTGCAAAACTTGGCTTTTCTTTTGCAATAGGTGGTGGTTCATGCTGTCAGAAGCAGCACAGGAATAGATGACAGGGTGATAGAACCTAGCAGCATACGTGTGTGGCTCTCCCTGGAATGCATTTGTAATGGTTGAAAGGTTGAACTTCAGCTTGGGCACAGTTTGGATTTTTCTGTGTCAGAAAAAATGTATTAAGGATGATGGGTACCATTTATTTTTGCTATTGCTTTGCCTTTTCCTCGCAGCATGTGGCAGAAACAGGCTTTGCCTGTTTCCTGATGTGAATGGTCACGCTGTATAGGGGTATTTGGAGCTCTGTGTGTGATGGTGCTCACACAGTCCCCCAGGTTTTCATAGAATCATAGAATAGTTAAGGTTGGAAAGGACATTAAGATCATCCAGTTCCAACCCCCCTGCCAGGGGCAGGGACACCTCCCACTAAACCATGCCACCCAAGGCTATGTCCAACCCGGCCTTGAACACTGCCAGCGATGGAGCATTCACAACTTCCCTGGGCAACACATTCCAGTGCCTCACCACCTGCACAGTAAAGAACTTCTTCCTCAGATCCAATCTAAACTTCCCCTGTTTAAGTTTGAACCGTTACCCCTTGTCCTCTCACTGCAGTCCCTCATGAAGAGTCCCTCCCCAGCATCCCTATAGGCCCCCTTTGGATATTGGAAGGCTGCTATGAGGTCTGGTGTCTCAACCTGGAGATGGAGAGCTCTTCATGTATTTATCTACCTGTGTAAGCTCTGCTTGTTTCCAAATGCATCACAGGGATGTTAAAGTGTAGCTTGATGCCATGTGGGACCCATGCAGCAGAATGAGCCAGAGACTTCCCCTCTTATCCACAAAGGTATTTGAATTGTACCGTTCCTAGTATAAATCCTTTGCTCTGTTCTGTCTCTTCAGGCCCTTGGCTGTTTGCTGTACAAGCTATGTTACTTCACCTTGCCCTTTGGAGAGAGTCAGGTGGCAATCTGTGATGGCAACTTCACCATTCCAGATAATTCCCGGCACTCGCAAGACATGCACTGCCTCATCCGTGAGTTCTCATCCCCTTCTGCACAATTGAAGTCTTTTGTTCTTGTATCACCTGCCCCTACAGTGAAACTCTTGGTGCTTCTTTTCTTTTAAGACACTTCCTTGCGCACCAGGATGGTTGAAGTGATCTTTTAGTAGCTTAGGGATCACTCTTTGACAGACAGTTGCTATTTGGCCAGGCTGTCATGAGCTCTGGAAAGGCAGGAAAACAGACAACCATTTGGTTTAGGAGTCCCACAGGAACTTGCACAATAACCCTGTTTATGTCGAAACGTGTATCTCCAGTAATAAATCTATTTGGATAAGGAACTGAAAGGAACCGCAGTGACGAGCGATAAGAATTCATCTTCTGTGAACTGAGAGAGAACTGAAATGATTTATAAATAACCCACTGACTGGAGTGAATGTGGAATGAAGGGGACAATGCCCTCCTCTTGGCAAAGCTGGGGCAGCTCTCGTTTCCAGCACAGCATTTGAGTTTATTTTTCTTTGCCTAGCCACAGTCTTGACTAATGCAGACTTGGATGTGCTTGCAGAGCAGCCTGCTATTTTCTTTGCTTATGTGGTGTGATGGATATGCAGTGGTGTGTGCAGCTGGCCTGTCTTCCTGCCCTGCTCACACCCCAGCCTTGCATCAAGCTCTTTTCCTGCAAGGTCACTTGGAAATGCAGAAGTCAAAACCAGTGCTATTCCCTCCCTAGGCTGGCTGCTTTTCCCCTCTTTGCCCTAGAACCTGCAATAGCAGCTATGGATTGTTCGTAGCTCTATTGGAAGATATGGCCCAGTCTATTCTAACTCTGTCTTGCCCCTCTTTGAGCTGCCCCTGGTGACCAGCTCAGCCCTGCTGAGGTGCCCTTTATAAGAGGCAGAGCACCCTGTTAGCATCAGTCATGCCAAATGGAGAAGTATAGAACAGGTTGGGTTGGAAGGGAGCTTTCAAGGTCATCTGGTCCAACCCCTTGCCATGAACAGGGCTATCTTCAGCTAGATCAGGCTGCTCAGAGCCCTGTCCAATATGACCTTGAGTGTTTCCAGGGATGGGGCATATTCCACCTCTCTCTTCCTTATCTCTAGTCTGATATGCTGCCACAAATGACTTGTGAACCTGTCTGTTCCCTTGCTCTGATATTAGCATCTCTGTCTCTTAAAGGGTATATGCTTGAGCCAGACCCTGATAAGAGACCTGATATTTATCAGGTATCCTACTTTGCATTCAAACTGGCGAAGAAGGAATGCCCAGTCCAGAACGTCCAGGTGAGTGGCAAAGGAGCGGATTGATGCAGGGCTTTGTGGGAGGAGACAGGGGATGGCATTGAAGCTCTGACATTAGGAAGGTCTTTCTTTTCCAATTAGCAAAGTTATTTGGGATTTTGGCGTATTTTTGGGGAGGAATAAGGGCAGGAGTCAGGATTTTATTTCCTCTGTTGTCTATTTCTGTCCTTGATTTACCTCCTCACCCAGTTACCAGCGTGAGGTCAAGCAAGAGATCTCGTGCATGTGAGCATGGAAAATTAGGCCATGCTTGTGCAGCTGATTGGATTTCCAGGCACATTCATCATAGCGTGTGTAATTTGTGCTGCAGTTGGGTTTAGACACAGCAGATTGTGTCTGCTTCCATTTGAACGACACCAGACCTTCCACAACCATCTTAGTGTATCTTTATAGACTTCAATTGACAAACGGGGTTGAGAAACATTTTCGTATGGTGTTATGGTACCATTCTACCTGTACTTTTTATAGTAGTATTAATAAGTATTGTTGCTCTTGTCCTCAAGTTGTGCAATGAAGCTTTGTGTCCACATGTAGGAAGTGGTCGAAAAGCTGAACTGTATTTTTCCCTTGTAAAGACTCTCTGTTTCCTCATGGCATTAACGTTGAGGGGGTTTGTCCTTTGTCCAGCATGAGGCATAGTTGCTTTGGGGATCCCACAAGCTGCCTGTTTCATTGTACAAATGATTTCTGATTCTATTTTCACACTAAATGTGGTGCTTTTGGGACCTGCAGAACTCTCCAATCCCCACTAAACTCCCAGATCCAGTTAAAGCGAGTGAAGCTGCTGCAAAGAAGAGTCAGCCCAAGGCCAGGTAACCACATCTGCATTATGCTCAGCCCTCTTTAGTGTCTGTTGTCCTTCTGCTTCTAGGAAAGATGCCTGGTATATTTAGCTGCTTCCTTGGGGGCTTATATCTACACTGCAGTCCTGAGGGTTCTGCTTCAGTGACATAAATAACTATTGATCCCATTGATCTGAAAGGCCAAAAATGTAGATATTAAGGGAAATCTTTCTGCGTGGGGAGGACTTGGGTGATACTCAGCATGACTCAACAGCTTAGCTTTTTGTACTGGAGACACTGCTTGACGGCAGCACTTGAGGTTCATGCACTTAGATGAATCTAGCGTGTCATCCATCCCGAGTACCTGAGAGCAAAGTCAGGAGGCAGACTGCAGCTGGCCTGCACTGTGCTTGGAATTGGCCCAAAGGACATGAGTCTGCTGAGAAACTGCATCGGGGCTGTTGCTGTTAGAGTTTGACCCTTGGTAGGTGATCAAACCCAGTACTTACTGTATGAAATTGCTGTGATTTCTGCAAGAGCCCTGTAATTTCTTCTGGGGGACACACATGAAAGCCCATGGAGGCTCCATCCATCTGAAGAACCCAGTTAGTGGGGAAACCACTGTGCTGCTGTGGTTTTCCCCTTCTGCTGCTGCTCTGCTTTCAGTACTGTGGTTGAGACTTGGAAATTCTCTTGGACAAAACTTGCCCCTTGTTCCTGCAAAGTGAGCAGTACAGCAGCGGCTCTGCACCCCCAGCAGCTTCCTTCATTCCGAAGCAGGGAATCTCTCCTCCTGCCTGTCAGTCCCAGGAGTCTGCCTTGTTTGGTTTTGTAGCTGCATTAGTAGAACAACTTGATACCTAATGAGTGATGCACAGAAGAGAGGGGAGTGTCTGGCTGGTTGGCTCTGTTGTGTGCATTGTTGGAGCTCAGTGAATACTGAGCAGAGATCAGAAGAGATGCAGTGACCTATTCTGGGGTAGATGCACTAAAGTTAAGGTACTTCTAAAGATGCCAATTTAGATAACTCTGCCCAAAGGCACCAGCTGCTCTGAAGCTGATTTGTGATGCCCTTCCTTTGCTCATACAGAAGTGTTAAGGTTTAACATGGATGTTGCATCAAGTATTTGTGTGAGTGGTTTTAACAGCTTCCAGCTGTCCCAATAGGAGAAGATGCCACAGTTGGCAAAGTAGTCAAAAGGATGGTGTTAGATCAATTGTTAGGGATGTATCTGTTCAGTTTTACTGTGCTTGCAGCTTAATGGAAAGAGTTAGTGTGTGTGTGTCTGGATGTCACCATCACCAGTCACATATTTCTAACCTCTAGTGTGTGTTGCATGCACCAGCTATCAGGCTAACAAAGACTGTGCTTTTCCCACTTTGCCTTTTATTCCTTATGTTACAGGCTGACAGATCCCATCCCTACAACAGAAACTTCCATAGCACCCCGCCAGAGACCTAAAGCAGGACAAACACAACCCAACCCTGGAATTCTGCCCATTCAGCCAGCCCTGACCCCTAGGAAGAGACCCACTGTTCAAGCAGCCATTCAGCCACAAGGTGAGATGATGTTCCCTGTGCAGTACCATGGGGCTGTGGTGCACCTTGATCTAACTAAGCTGACTTGTTTCATCTTCCCCACCAGTTGCAGGCCCTGCTGCCCTGGGCAGTGGTCAGCCCTCGCTCCCTGCAAGTGTTCCCCAGCAAAAAGCAGCACCTCAACAGGCTCTAGCACAGCCACAAGCCAAGCAAGCACCGGCTCCGCAGCAGGCCCCACAGGCACAGCCCCACGTCCCCTCTACTCAGCCAGAAGCCACACCTCAGCATCAACAGCAGCTTTTCTTGAAGCAGCAGCTCCTGCAACAGCAGCAGCAGCAGCAGCAACAACAGGCTGCCTATTACCAGCAGCAGCAGATGATGCAGGCGCAGCAGGTGAATGTGCACAGCTGTGTTTGTTGCATGCTTAGTGTGCTAGAGGCCTCTGAGGTTGCATCTTTGCATTCAGGCAAGCGCTCTGGTTTTTGGGGGGAGAAAGGGCAGGTTTTGGACATTTTCCAATGTGTCTGCAATTCTCTAGTGAGATATTTCGCTGCACAAGGCTGGTATTTTTAACTGTTAATGTTAAAAGGCCTTGAGATAGTTTTGTCACATATAAACATGAAATAAGCAGTTAAGGTTTAACAGCTCCAACTCTTTCAGAGTCTTGAGGTCAATGTTCATCTGATGAACAGAAGGGTGCAATTTCTCTTCTGTTCTTGTGGTACAAGGAGCCTGGCATGTCTTCTGCATTGTAAGATTCAGGTCTGGGTTTGTGGTAGCCAGCAGTGATAAGGAGGCCTGCGGACGCATGATGTGTTAGATGGGGTGGGTGTAGATGACAGACTTGCATGCTGTTTATAGGTATTTATAGCAGCAGAAATCCCTGCTAAGGAATGTTTAACAGTGGAAGTAAAGGGATGGTAAATCTTCCTATCCTGGGGAAAGGTTTAGAATTGATAAAAGTGGAGAAAGGACTTTGGGAGCACAGGAGAGTCTGTGCTGAGGGATCGCCATATGGGTGTAAGTGAACATCTGTCCTTAGATCAGAAGGCCATTTCCCACCTCACCTTTGGTCTCCAAGCCATTGCAGCCTGTTGCTGCTTTGCTGCCTGCAGTGCCTGTAGCTGTTCCTGTGCCTGGCCCCAAGATGTGGTGGTGGTACCCCAGTCCCCAGCTGCTCACCAAACAGCTCATCAACTGCTTGTTTGCCAGTTCCCAGTGATGCAGCAAGGAGCGCCGGCACAGCAGCAGCTCATGCAGAACTATTACCAGCAGCAGCAACAGCAGCAGCAGCAGATGATGGCCCAGCAGGCAGCAATGCAGCAGAAGACAGCAGGAGCAGCAGGTCAGCAGAAGCAGCAAGCCCCAGCCCCACCGCAGCCCCAGCCCCAGCAGAGTGTGGCCCAGCCAGCACAGCCGCAGGAGCAAGTGGTAAGAGCCTAGTGGGAAGGCATTCAGAGTTGGTGGTGAGTGTTGTCCTGCCAGGTCCTACATCCCAGGAGCAGCCCAGCAGGGCTTTTCTGACCCACAGAGCCCAGGTAGTGGGTGCTCTGGGGCCTGCTGGTCCCAAGTGTGGTGTCCATAGTGTCTGGGTGGCAGATATCAGCTCTAACCTTGCTGCCTCAGGCACCTCTACAGATGATTGCCCTACTCTTTACAACAGGATGCTGCACATTGGAGTTGTGCTCTGTGTCCATAGGAAGATGAGTAAATGATGAGTAGAAAGCAGAATCAATATGGAAGTAGCTGCTTAGTGCAGCTTCCCCCTACCCCTCCTCTGTCATGCTGCCTTAGAAGCATGCAGTAAACATCTAGAACTTGTTTGTACTTGATACATCATGATGGGCATTAGGCAACAGAACAACATTGTTTATGTCCCCAACATAAGAAGGAAGCTGTTGGAGCAAGTGCAGAGGAGGCCATGGGGATGATCAGGAGCTGGAGGAGCTCCTGTATAAAGCCAGGCTGAGAACATTGGGGCTATTGAGCCTGGAGAAGAGAAACTACATGGAGACCTCAGAGCAGCTTCCAGTGTCTGAAGGGGGCTGCATGGATGCTGGAGAGGGACTCTGCATCAGAGACTGCAGTGATAGGACAAGGGGTGATGGGCTCAGACTGAAACAGGGGAAGTTCAGGTTGGACATAAGGCGGAAGCTGTTCCCTGTGAGGGTGCTGAGCGCTGGCACAGGGTGCCCAGAGAAGCTGTGGCTGCCCCATCCCTGCAGT
>JASSUY010014191.1:0-48484 GCA_032466535.1 Forpus xanthops
TAAACACTGGTGTTATCAGCACTGTTCCCAAGCCAAAAATCCAAAACACAGTGCTACACCAGCTACTACTTAAAGGGAAAAAATGACTGCTGCTGCTGAACCCATGACATATTGTCAGATCAACAGAAGTGCCAATAGCTTCTTTCTGCTTTCTCCATCAGTGTTTGAATTGTTTTCCTAGCTATGCAACACTGAAGCAGGGCTTGGTTGTTACTGTGCATACCCTCTTGTACATGAAGGGTATATGCAAATAACTAAGATATATGCAAATAACTAGGAAAGGCTTTTATCAGTCACTTTGAGATAAGCCTTTTTTTATTGTCAGAATGATAAATAAGAGTACGGATACAAAGCATGGCTACAAAACATCCTGACCCTTTGCTCTCAGCTGCAGTTGCTGCTCCTGGATGAGGAAACAACCTGTGCAGGAGCACTGGTGCCTTCCACAGATCAAAACTCAACTCTCTCCTGATTTTCCTGAAGAATTTAAGGTAATGGTAGATATCATGTAGCTGCCAGGGCAGTCAGTATTCAATTTCTTGCTCCAAACTTTACCTCAGGAAGGAAATGAACCTTGGTGAAATGGCATTTGGTTCATTGTATTTCAATTTCATGTAAAGGTTTGCCTGGCCACAATCACTTTGGATTAAATCATTTCATTCAATACAATCAGATGTACAATCTTATCTGGTACAAAGCTGCATGGGTGAAATTATCCTGCAGGTATTTTTTTAAGGGACAGATTGACTCCAGAGCTGTACTGGATGTTCCATGCCCAGCTGCTTTTAAGTGTGCCCTAATGCAGGATTTACTGTATTGTTCAGTGAGCAACTGAAGCATTGACCTATCCTGACCTGACATTTAAAGATGCTTTCACCAGCTCAACCTAAAAGTTAGGTTGTCTGAATACCTTAAAGTTCTTCCTCAAAATTAATCTGTGACAAGGACAGGAAAAAAGATATCAATGGTACTGATGTGCCCCAAGCATCTTCTTCTCTCTCCACAGAAACATAATCCAGTGTACTGGGTATGCTGGTGTTGAAGCCTAGAGTTAGAGCCAGGCTAACTTGGAAATTAACCTGTTCGGGGAAGAGTCATTCCTATGATTCTATGATAACCAAACTATCTCAAAGTGTATTCTGCTCATTTGCTCCTGAGCATCTACAAGGTTATTTTAAGAATGCTGTGATATTTTATTTAATCAATTAGTAATCCATTTTATCACTATAGAATCATAGAATCGTAGAATAGTTAGGGTTGGAAAGGACCTTAAGATCATCTAGTTCCAACCCCCCTGCTATGGCAGGGACTATATCCAGACATTTTTTCATCTTCCATATCAGTCAGCTAAACAGGTTGTAATTATGAGCATTTTTCATTTAAAAGTGTGAAAATATCTTAAGGGGGGACACCTCTTTAGTGGCTGACAATATAACTTTAATAGTAATTTTATCAGATTAATTATTAAATTGACCATATATTGCAATATTTGCTGAATACTTTTGACCACCAGACATCTTGCAAGGATTTGTCTAAGTTTGATTTTTGATTCTGTGATGTGTGTCACGTACGGCATTTAGTTTGACTAAAGATTATTGGCAGACTGTTGGCTACAGTGACTTGTCACAGCTCCAGTAGTTCGCATAGAGTTGTTTGCACAGAATATAAGTGACATTAATTGAGCATGTGTGATTGCTCATAAGCATGAAAGTAACAGCATTTTATAAAGAAATATATGGTTTTATTGCTAACGGTCATATAATGTATAGTGATGTCTTGGCTCTCTAAGGTTTATGGCTAAAGCATCACTTCCTTCCCAAATGTCAGGATTTTTGTCAAGATAATTTTCTGTAGTAAATGATCTTATTATAGTGCTGCTCACTGAGATATGGGTCACATTGTACAAAAAATGGGAAAGGAATAGTAACTGTCAGATATAGATGTAAGCCACATGATAAATATTGCAAGTTAAAAAAAAGAACTATTACTTATAAATCAGAAAAAGGAAAAAGAAGGCATGTGATACTCTTTTTAGTTGTTGTTCATTCAGAAAGACAGAACTTTTCCCTATTTCACCCACCACCACCTGCTTTTCTGTTCCTTCACCTTTAAAGGTTTGTGCCCTGTGCTGCTGTACAGCTGCGGGTGCTGATAACTTCATCTCAGCACATTGTGCTTCAGGTTCATTTTCCAAACAAAGCAAGTAGGGGCAGCAATAGTGCACTGATTTGATATGCCTGGGCAAATCTTAGCCTAAGATCAAGAAACTTGAGAGTAGATGCTTTCTGTCTCTGCAGGGTCTGACTCTATCCTGAAGACTCTCTTCAAAGGTTGAGAAGTACTATAGTCCAGTTTCACAGACAGAAAAAAACATCAGATTTCCAAGTTTTACTGTTACCCAGATATCACTGAGTGGCTATTTCCACATAGACAGCCATTAAAAAAAGTTGTTCACAGCCCTCTGAAACATGAGAAACCTGTGACAAAGGCACACGAAACTTCAGTGCCTTAACCACATGGTCATCCAGTCTTCTTTCCTCCCTGAGAAGTATAATCCTTATTTTCATACCATAGGAACAGCCACTGAACCCCTGCCACCCATCTCCATGGTGGGCAGGGCTTCAAAACCTTAAATCACCTGAATTATACAGTAAGCACATGTTTAATCTTTGGAGGGCTGGGTTTCTGCACACAGGTATTATTCACACTCAGCTCTCAAAGCTGAGGAGTGAAGGAATTAACTGGGGGGGAAAAAACAGAAATACATTTAATGCCTTGATCCACAAATCTCTACCTGCACCCAGAAGGAAAGGAGCTGTAATGGGAGTCTGCTTGTGATACTGATGATAAAGTCTGAATTTTTGATGACATAACCTTACGGCTACTTCTTTGTCTTGCTTTCTCACTGAAATGAAAGCAGGCAAAATAGTGGTCAGGAGTACGTTTTGTAATAAGCTCTTAACAGTAGGGATACTTCTTTGCATTTCTTGCTTGAAGAATGTGGCAAAGAATGGTATTATGAAACAGTAAACTGATTTAAGTAGGTTCTGAAGGTGAGCAACAGAGTTTTGCCTTGTGAGTCTGTTGTACATTGAAAGCAGCTGTAATATAGTGGATGAAACTTGAGTCTAGGAGACTGCAAGATCCAGTTTGATCCTTGAATCTGCCCCTTGACAATGATATCAGTTTGTGCTGGAGGGTGAACCCTCTCTGAACCTCAGTGACCTGCCTTATCTGTACAACATGGGAAGCAAAGCTGGTATCTAGGAGCTCAACAGGCAACAGAAAATCAAAATTATTAACAAAACTGGGTTGGGATGGAGATTTTCTTTATCACATCTTTCTTTCCCCTCCTGTGTCTGAATACATGATAACTGCATTTAATAAAGGAAAAAAGAAATACCTTTTCTAGAACAAAGAGTCTTGGTTTGAAGATTCTTTTAACCATTTTTAGTTTCAGCTGGAGACAAAAAATTCAGGACTTTCCTGAGGATCTGATACTTATGTACATTCCTCTCTGCTTTGCTTGAACTTTGCTTTCTCAGTAGTCAGCTTTTTTGCTTAGAATCCTTACTTTTCCACTCTTTAGGCTCCCGTGTTACTGCCTCAGCTTTTTAAAGAACCTTCTACTTCCAAAATTCTCTCAGGTTTTATATTCACACATAGCAACAAAGGAGAGACTTTTCTTGTAGATCACTTAAGCAGTCATTATTAAGAATGATTACAGAATGTCAGCAATATGGGAGATTCTCATTTACGCTGTTGTACTAAGCTTCATCAGATTCTGTGTATGCCTAATATAGCTCTTTTATTCAGGGCTGTACTCAACAGCCATATTTCTCAATTCTCAAGCTCATGGAAAATTTTACCCTGTATTCCTTACTTAAAGTCTATGGCTTCTCAACTTCTCTTTCAGTAATAATAACAAATAACTTCTGCAGATTAACTGCAAATACAATTAAATTGTGATTTTTTTCAGAATCAGCAGAGAGAATTGGACCCCCAAAATAAAAAAGGTATTCAGGTGGAAGGAAAGAATATTTCTGTGTCCTTTTATCCCCATTCTTCCACAGATCCATTTGTATCAGTCACTTTCTTACCCTCTATGGCCATACTCTTGCAGAACTGCCCATAACCCCATTGTCTAAGCAATAAACTAGGCCAGAGTACAAGAGTAATGGATGCTGCTCACCAGGAAAAAAATGAGCCATGTGACTGACTAATCCTGTGACCATGTAGGATCTCAGTGTGCATATTGAGTTTGACTCTGGAGAACAAGAATCTATTTCTCAGAGCCTGAGATTTGTAATGGTGATTGGAATTTACATCAGTGTATGTGGCTATAATGACAAATTAGTCTGTCCCTCTGTGTATCATTTGGAGCAGAAGAACACCTGTATCAAAAATACAACCTCATGTTGAGTTGCAGCGTAGCTTAAAAGACCTCAGATGATAGCTAATCCATCACAATTTAATGTACTTTGCTCCAGGGGTTTAGTTACACTTGCAGATAAAATAAGGACCTTGTTCCTAGTCTAATTTTATCTTTCTTTATCTCCCAGGTGCTGTATCTTATTGTGCTCCTCTCTACTTGTTTAAAGAGCCTTTCCCCACCAGATAACTTTTCCCTGTGCAGAAGATACTCTTGACTTTCTTTTTGATAAGATTCATACATAGCCCTAGTTATTTCAGTCTTTCATTCTTCTATGGAAATGTTCTAGAGAGATGTTCCTGATGTTTAGTCAATCAACCTCCTTTCTGAAGATTACATTTCCCTTGTCCCCCCCCAAATAATTCTGCACAAAGTGTGACGTCTTCAGAGCACAACAGTAGTAATCAGTGAAACATGGAGAGCAGGAATATACCACCACCAGTCTTTCATTCCATCTCTTTACCATATTCTCATCTCAGTTGTTTTCCTATCTTTGATAAGCCAAAATGTTGCAGATGGAAAAGAGCTGATTGAAGGGAAGCTTCACAAGATTTAAAATTTTAGGTTTTGCATGTTTTCAGCAAAATTTGGCATGTGAAAATACACAACACCACCAGGTTGAGCTATATGGCTGAAGAGTATAGCGTTTATTTGTCTGGGCTTTTTTAAGCTTCCTGATATATGTAGAAAATACTCAAAAGAAGTTTCTCAAAGCTCTTTGGGGACTTCATAGAAAGGCAAGAAAATCAATTGTTTATATAGCAACAACCCTTCATTCAGGCATGGGATGAAGCACACACTTATTTAACAATAAAAATACTTCTTTGAAATGTAGGTAAAGAAATAAAAAACAAGCAATAAAATTTTGCCTCTATACAGCAAATTCTATGCACTGCTTTCAAACAACTTCAGAGTGGTGGATGAAAAGCTTTTAATTATGGCAGGACAATGAAGCACAGAGATGGTTAATGAATTATCAAAAGCCTCACAGATAAAAGTTCTAAACTGAGATGAATCTAAGGTAAGAGTGCCTCTTGCCCTATTTACAATGCTTTTTCACAGAGCCTACTAAGCCTTGTGAGGATCAGAGCTACATTAATTCCTTTTAAATTCACCCTGGAAAGAAGTTATTCCATAGCAATGTTTGTTGAATAATGCATTTGGATAAAGACCACTCAACCGGCTCTATGAATGTACAATGTTTGAAACTGCATGTGAATATACTTTGCAAGAAGCTCAAATACTGGAAGTAGTTCATGGGGCAGTTCAGTGAGCTGTTCACAGCATGCAATTATTTTTCAAGCCCCATCACAGCAAAGTGTGTGTTCACAACAACATCAGTTCAATGAAAAAAGTGATTTTTAAAGGAATTGTGAAAGTTGTTTTAGATGTAACTATACTAATCCCCAAGTTCTGATGGGAAAAAAAATGCCTAAAGTGAGCTATTTCCTCGCTATTTTGATACTAGATTTAACAATTTGACTCTTGAAAACTCAAGAGCTTTCAGCCAAGAGATTAAAGAATGCAGTGAACTTCATCATTAAACTAAAATGTAGAATTATGTTTAATTAATGCCCCAGAAATAAGTGAGGAGATCATGCTGCATATTCACTAATTTTGTGTCACTTTGTGTCACTAAACTTTTCCTCAAAGTACGGTTGTATAAGAACAAGGTCAGCATCAGAGGCTTTCCCACTATTTTTGTTGGCACTAACTTTTATCACATTCTACTTAGAATTCACTCTTCAAAATGAGGAACGCACTGAAAAAGAGTTTCCTACATGATTGTGACTTAAGGAAAGATCCACATCACTGAATCAGTGATTCATTTTAGATTTGTAATAAGCGGAGTAAAGAGCGTACAAACAAGAAACAGTGATCCTGAAAGACAATGCAGGTAGTCTTGGTGATTTAGCTGTTACAGTTGAATAACGGCAGTGTGATATTAAATAGAAAACTAAGAACTTGCAAGGAAAGGGAAAAAGACAGAAATTGGATGATGTTTTCATTCACGTTTGTCCTGGAATGCTGGGGTTGAAGTCTTTCTCTTAATTCTGGTAAATTTGAGGACAGAGATAGTAAGGTAGATTACATCAAAATGCAATGATAAAAGGGAACCACATCTTAATGGTGCTCAGCAGAATGATATCAAGAACTGAGGAACCTCATCATCTACCACCCTGAAGTCTGTGAAATGATTCATTACTGTAAAACACAAGTAACAGCTAAAATAATCCGAAGTATGAGAAGAAATGACAGAAGAGACCAGCAATACTTCCCATATGAGATTTAGCCAGGAGTTCCCAGTTTTGCTCAGGACAGTAGTTTGGAGCTAGAGATGTTCACACAGGTGAAGTTGCTCAAACAGAACAAAAAACCAGAACCAAACAGAACCAAAACCTGGTAAGTATCTTGTCCCTTAACCTGGTAACTCATGCAGGCCTTTTTCTGCAGCCAGCAAGAAAGAAAGAGGTGTTTCTGAAAGCTTCCTCAAGGCCAGCCTGAGACTTTATCCTTTTCCCGCTGACTCTTGAAAGAAAATCAAGTCAACTCTGTGCCAGTGAGATGCATTAGGCTAAGGCTAACAAGAAGAAGTATGGGTCAACACTGCTATGGTTTAAGCCCAGCTGTAGCTCTGAAAACCACTCAGTCTCTCACTCTCCCCCCCTTCCTCCCCTTCACTCCCGAAGGGATGGGGAGGAGAATCGAAGGAATGTATCTCCCATGAATTGAGATAAGAACAGTCCAGTAACTAAGGTATAACACGAAGCACTGCTGCTACCACCAATAACAATAATGATAAGGGAAGTAACAAGGGAGGACTATACAGCAGCTCACCACCTGCCAACTGATACCCCACCTGATGGAGCAGTGATCTAATCCTTCTGGGTAACTACACCCAGTATATATAGTGGGCGTGACGTGCTGTGGTATGGAATACCTCTTTGGTCAGTTTGGTTCAGGTGTCCTGTCTCTGCTTCCTCACGGCTTCCCCTCCTTCCTGGAAGAACATGAGACTCAGAAAGTCCTCGGTCACAGTAAACATTACTGAGCAGCAACTGAAAACACTGGTGTTATCAGTGCTGTTCCCAGGCTAAAAGTCAGAAACATGGCACTGCACCAGTTACTAAGAAAGAGAAAAATGACTGCTACTGCTGAACCTAGGACACACACCACCAACATCTACTTCTACTTCCCATTCCCAGTCCCTTGGCCTGCTTCCTACATATATTATGAACCTTTATAAAAGTGTTCAAACAAGTGCAAAGCCAAAGCAGTATCTGAGTTTTCATTTAATTCCAAAAAAAAAAGAATGTTTTGGAGCTGTCTTTTGGAATTATTGTAGACTGACTGCAGTAGGCACCAGGAGGCAGGGGACCTAAGATTTTACCTCTTTACAGCTTCAGAGAATTTGAGCTGAAAGATAGTATATCTCTCTTTGGCAGTGAACATTTTCTGGAAGATTTCTCTCCATCCCTCCTGCTTGAGCAGAACCATGGTACATGAAAGTGCACAAGCTCGCATAGTTATAAAGAAGGAGACTGGCTATAGCTGAGATCCAAATATGACCAAAGAATGGCAAAGAAAGAAAGGTTTCAAATGATGTCTTTTCTCCATTCTTACTGAATTTAGCTGAGAGATTGACATCTAATTGTTGAACAGGGACAAGTATATTGCTCTAAAATGTCCAATAACACAATTTCGGATTCTTAGAGGTGACCCAGAGTATCTTAAACAAGAGAAACACAATTTCTTTGTCCATTTACACTCAGATTATACCTACATGACACGTTAAGTGACTCTACTTCTGTTGGCTGAACACTTATATATAAAAACTCATCATGCATTTCTTACAATTTACCAAATGAGATCAACAAATACCTATTCACAATTTCTGTTATATGTCTTTCTTGGGGGGTTTCAGATGTTCCTCAGTCAAAAATAGTAAGTATATTTCCTTCTGTTCTGATGATGAGTGTTCATTATTGTAGATTGAATTCTATTGTCTTCTTTAAGAAGGAGCACATTTACTCACTTTTTGCAGATGTTTCTCAGGATGTGAGTATTCCAAACAATTTTAATCCTAAACATACACCTTACAAATACAGTGTTTGAATAATCTTCCACATTGCTGTTTGCTTACATGCAGCTATGTTTTCTTTCTTCCATTTATTTCTTATCTTAAGCCTAAGCAGTGACAATAGTTGGATGGCTGTCTCTACTCTAGAAGGGAAACAAACAGTGTAAACATAGGAAGGAACAAAAATATATGAGGAAATAAACGGTGAGGATTAAAATTGGAGAGAGAAAGGAGAAAGAAAAAAGGAGACTGAGGAAAAGGTGAAAGAAAATAAATGGCATTCTGTATAAGAAAAATACCTCAGCATTTGAGGTAAAAGAAAGGAAATGATGGGGAAAAGACAGCAAAGCAGAACTGACTGAATTGGAATTTGAAAAGGAAACTTCAGATATAGAATCATAGAATCATAGGATGGTATGTGTTGGAAGGAGCATTAGAGCTCACCCAGCTCGAACCCCTTGCCACAGGCAGGGACACCTTCCACTAGACGGGGTTGCTCCAAGCCCCTGTGTCCAACCCGGCCTTGAACACTGCCAGGGATGGGGCAGCCACAGCTTCTCTGGGCACCCTGTGCCAGTGCTTCATCACCCTCACAGGGAAGAACTTCTGCCCAAGAGCTCATCTCAATTTCCCCTCTGGCAAGTTAAAGCAATTCCTCTTGTCCTGTCCCTAGAGACTCTTGTCCGAAGCTTCTCTCCAGATTTCCTACAGTCCCTTTTGGCACTCGGAGCTGCTCTAAAGTTTCACCTTAAGGAGCCTTCTCTTCTCCAAGCTGAAGAAGCCCAGCTCTCTCAACCTGTCTTCACAAGAGAGGTGCTCCAGCCCTTGGAGCATCATATCTGATAAAATATCTCAAGCTTTCACCATGTGGGATTTTTATTTACCACCTTCACAAGAAAAGGGAAGGGTCTTGTTTGTAATAGTGTCACAAAAGAAAAATTATAGATCTGCCAAAACCGATAAGCTGTCTTGTAATGGGTGCTCATTAGAGTAAAGTAAATATGGGAATGAACCCAGCTTGCTTTCATTAACATGCATTTGCAATAGCAGCAACAACACAGGCAAAAGCAGCCAAGATTTGTAGAGGAAATGATAGGAAAAAGAGGTGATAAATGAAGAATTAAAGATTATTTCTAGAAAGGAGAAAAGACTCCAAAAGTAAAGGGAAAAAAATAAAAGAAGATATAGAAGTAGGAGAATATTGAAATGCCAAAATGACACTGGGGGAGGGTGGGAGAGAGTGAAAGGTGATAAAAAAATCAAGTTTAATCACCTACCAATCAATTTTTTAATTTATGAATTTGCTCATCTATGTTAATCTCATCACAGTATCACATCTGGGTGCCTAAAGGCCAGCGAGAGTTTAATTTCACCCCTCCTACCTAAGAGGCAGCTGAGGGATGATGATATCAAGTTATTCCTGTTTAGCCGCTTGCCTCTGCTTTTCCTGTGATTACAAAAAAACCTAATCTACAATGGGGTATTTAGCACATGGATCCCAGTTCAGCAATATCTGTTTTTGGAAGGGTGTACCATTGCCTAGGGCTGTTTACCTGCACTGTGAAAAGAGACCACACAAAGTCAATGGGTGGATCTGTACTACTACTCTCCCTTCTCAAAAGCTCACATAAATCACATTGTAACCACCATCTATACTATTGCTTTGCTTTCTCGTGATAAACTGCTGTCTCTGTCCTTACACACAGATAAGCTGAATGCTAGAGAACAGATATGGCCTCTCAGGGTGGACATGAGCAAAATTTCAGTGATAGTACAAACCCCCCTGATCTCTGAAATGCTCATGAGTGTCAGGAATTTTGGGTATGAGTGTCCATGCTCCTTCATTGTATCTTGCCCAGTAATTGATGCCCATTATCATTACTTTGGCCAATAGAAAGCTCTTTTGAGTCGTTACAAATGCAAAAGGAATGGGAAAGACAAGTGGCAGTTTAAAAATAAAGACTTTAGCTAGAAAGTTATAATTAATTTATTTTTTCAGTACTCATGGTAGTCAAAACTAGTTGTGCATGCATTTAGAAACCAAACTTTTATATTTTCCTTTTCGCTTTCATTTCTTCTTTTCTTCTCATTTTTCCCTTTTTTTCTTGCATTTTTCCCATGTTTTAGTAACCCTTAAAACCCATGTTTGTCTGATGAGTTTATCTAACAGATACATGAATAGCATTATTTATGCACCTGACTAAGCTCCAGTGACCTCCCATGGAGATGTCCTCCAATGAGAACTAAACAGGATAAGAAATATTGAGGGGAAGAGGGATTAGCTTCAAGAAGCATTTTGTAACATTGAAGAAACCGTCCTTGTGATATTTATGAAGGCTGAGCATTACGATAGGGAAGACAATAAATAAACAGAGATAAAAGTAATCCCAGTTTATAATCCTATTATAAACTCTTTCAGGAGGTAGAACTTTTCTCAGACCTTGCAGGAAGGTGGGAAGTCGTATTTCAAGAAAAGACAGGGGCAGTGAATCATCTTCATTGGCACTAATTTTAATTTTGAAATGAACCAAAATTAATCAGAATAAATTAGCACCATGGTGCTGTTATGTGCAAGGAAGGTCAAAGGCTTCATGATCACTGATAGAAAACTGGCAACAGAGAAAGTGAGAGCTTTAGTGGTGTTCATAAGAACATCTGTTCTGGGATCCCCAGACCTGGCAGCACTGCCTTGTGTACCTCTGCTGAGGGGTAATTAGCACCATGGAGAACAAAAGTAACAGAAGAGATATTAATATTAGAGATATTGGAGTTCATTATCCACCACCTAGCTGCTGATTTCTTCAGGTACAGTCTGAGATTTAATTCAGGCCAAAGGAAAGACATAGCAATCAGATCAGCAGCTGAAACTCGGAATACCTGTGGCAGCTCTTTCTGATTCACATCCTCTAAGACTAGTAAGGAAAACCTCACCAGTTTCATGAAGATGCTACTGAGATTTTAATCAGAAGTCCCTTAATTCCTTCACAACAAAATACTGCTTTTCCTGTCCAAAGAACTGTGATGAATTCTGGCTTAGAAAAGCAAGCACCATGATAGTGAAAACATAAAAAGTTGGAGGAGGAGGTTTGGCTTTCATGTATGACAGTATGATCAACTACAGTAATCACCTCTTTCATCATCCTTATGGTGATCATCATGCTGCCATATAGGTACAGGACTTATATAATCATAGAATCATAGAATAGTTAGGGTTGAAAAGGATCTGAAGGTAATCCAGTTCCACCCCTCTGCAATGGGCAGGGACACCTCTCACTACACCATGTCACCTAAGGCTCTGTTCAACCTGGCCTTGAACACCACCATCGATGGAGCATAAATTTGGTGGATAATATTTTGTTGTAAAATAATAATCAGAATGCCTTTTTAAATTGTGCCAGAAAAAGAAGTTTAGGTCTGGAAAGAATACAGATAATGATTTTAGGAAGGGGAAGGTTGAAATCCAAAGAGCAAAGCAAGATCAGAAAATAAATTGGAAGCTGTATCTACTGTTGAAAAAGACATGAAAACTAATTGGAGCTTGGGAGGAGGATGGAAAGGAAAAGGACAAAACTAATAATTTATTTACCAATTCAGTTACTTAAAATTCTAATTTATGTATCCGTATATCTCACTCTATGCTGTGTGTAACAAAGCTTTCATCAGTACAATATAAAGACATCAAGTGCTTGAGCTTTGTCCTCCTCTCCCCTGGAAGCACTGAAAGATATTTTACTACTCATTGCTCCTGCTTCAGATCTCCCCCTTCTGAAGGTGAGGAGGCAGTGAAAAAGCTGAGCAGGGGTCATTATTTTCACACTTGGCTTTGATCCCTTTCCTTCAGAGTGCCACTAGAAATTAGTTTGGAAATAACTAAATTAAAAGTAAGATAATTGGTGAAGTGAATTTTATCAGAGCTTCTTAATGAGGTTAAAATATACCCCAAACACCATTGCAAACACCACCCTTCACCTAGAAAAGCCCCAACAAAACCAACACCAAGGGATCTCTCATTTTTTTCAGGAGGATTTCTTTTCATGATGTTGCCAGCTGAAAAAAGACCTAAAGAACTTCTGCTGTATGACTTCTAATCTTGGTTCGTGTCGGCAGGGCATGCATCAGCAGAGCAGGGCGGTGCTGTGGCATGAGCACAGCAGTTCCCACCTGCTTCCCTGGAGAACTATACAAGGCAGGGCTCTCAACAGACTTTGGGTCTCTCTTCATGCAGAACTGGTTGTTACATTAGTCTTAGTTTTACTGTATGTTGTACTGTGCCTCCAAAAGATGTGTTTATGTGTTTAGTCATAGAATCATAGAACCATAGAATAGTTAGGGTTGGAAAGGACCTTAGGATTATCTAGTTCCAACACCCCTGCCAGGGGCAGGGACACCTCCCACTAAACCATGTCACCCAAGCTATGTCCAACCTGGCTTTGAACACCATCAGTGATGGAGCATTCACAGCTTCCCTGGTCATCTCATTCCAGTGCCTCACCACACTTACAGTAAAGAATTTCTTCCTCAGATCTAATCTAAACTTCCCGTTTTAAGTTTGGACCCATTACTCCTTTTGTCCTGTCACTACAGTCCCTAATGAAGAGTGCCTCCCCAGCATCCTTATAGGCCCCCTTCAGATATTGGAAGGCTGTTATGAGGTCTCCATGCAACCTTCCCTTCTCCAGGCCCCAATTTTCTCATCCTATCATCCTTTTCTGCTACGCAGTTTTACTCTACCGCTCACACATGCCAATGATCATATCACTTCATATCATACAGTGCATTCATTTATGTCTCCTATTTACATGTATTTCATTGTAGAACGTAGTTTAAGATATCTGTTAAAAACTTTATAATGACTCTTTTTCTAACATTGTTTAATAGTGACTTTAAAGCATTTTATAAGCTTATTACTCAAATGATCCCAACACTGAAGATGATGCAGTCCAAGACTAAGTGCATCTCCCTGCTCATTAGATTTGTAGATGGGACTGAAACTTCCACTATAGTGATTTATAATCTTGTGTTATCTATATTCGTGTAGAAGGGATATACTGCATAAGAAATCTCAGCTGAGCTGAGAACTTCAGAGTAGAGTCATCTAAAAAATTACCTGTTAAAATATGACAGGATGCGTTGAACTTAGTTCATCTACTTCATGCGAAGTTTCATAGTAAGATAAAATATCAAAAGGGAACAGGCTTAGAAAGAACTCACAACTCAAAGCTACAGCAAATCATCTACAAAAGCAAATTTTTGATCAGAGTAATCAACTTGATGAGATTTTCTACAGTGGACAGATAGATCGCGGTGCATGCATCTATTTACATTGTAATATCCACCTTGGTATCCAGTTTCAGGTAAAACAAACAAATAAGCTGGAATCCTAACACAAAAAACCTGATGCAGAATGTAATTTAATCACATTAATTGGTTGCATGTTTCAAAATCTGAATTTTCCCCTAGGTTAACTTTTAGCTAGTTTTTCATGTTTTGAAGCACATTCTGTTTGTATGTCAAAGCAGCTATGGTTTGTACATGTGTTTAAGCCAACTTTAAGCTTCTTGGGTGAAAGACTTTTTAGTAGAGATCTGATATTTGTGAGCTCTGAAAAATTTGTCAGTTTTATCCCCATTTGCTTAAAATCAAAGCTATTATAAAACTGTCTTAAACTAAGAATCTGAAATTCCAAAGCATCCTGTACTTGATTTATTATTTTAGTGCACTGTTTCCTTTCAGTGCATTGTTATCCTTACACTATATCAAACAAGACTGCAGGAGCATGAGTAGTGTAGAAGAAAAGGCAAAAATGAATGTTATTTCAGATGCTCTGAAATGTTAAGGTGGTCAAATCACAGGTATCTATGGAAGCTTCAAGTTATTGATTAAGAAAAAGAGCAGTGAAAAAATGCGTACTTAAAAGTCTTGATTCCAGATCTGTTACTGGAGAGTGTTTATCTCAAGCTGTAATATGGGTCTTTGAGTCATATTTTACAAATGTCACTTTAAATACTGGCAGATAATCCTAACTGCCAATTTCAGTTTTGAATTCACTATAATCAGGATAATAGAGGGGATGGAAGGAGGTGCTCCAGCTACAACTAGAGATATTGCAACCTTCATAACATCTTTACTTTGGGAAGTTGACAGTATCAGCAGAATTTGAGCTATGAAACTGCAAAGGTATAGGATCAAGAAAGAAACAATAAATTTAATGGCAGTTAAGTGAACATCTATCAAAGGATCCCTGAAAGTATCTACATAACATTTCATCTTTGTGTGTCTCCATAGAGAAGTAATTAATAGGGATGAGGTTACCACAGAGAGTACTCGAGGGAAAAAGCAACCTGCACAGTAAAGAAGGAGCATGCAGATATGTGCTGTACTACTTTCTCTACAGTTCCCAGTTGAGGGGGGACCTCCCTGCAGAGGTAAGTGCTGGGTGTAATCCATAATAAAGGAAGAGAAGTCACAGAAGAGATCACCGGTGATCCTAGAAGAAAC
Source organism: Forpus xanthops (assembly GCA_032466535.1). Taxonomy (NCBI): domain Eukaryota; kingdom Metazoa; phylum Chordata; class Aves; order Psittaciformes; family Psittacidae; genus Forpus; species Forpus xanthops. Next base: position 15,012 of record JASSUY010014191.1, read on the forward strand.
CATGGGACCACCCCAGATTCCCAGAGCTTGATTTGCAACAGCAGCCAGTGGGTGACATTGAACCACAAACTGGCATGGCTTACAAACATTCATACAGCACCAAAAGCTTTGTATACAGAAGCCAGCCTAAATGCATCCACAAAGTAGAGGCTATGAATGTGCGTCAGGATGGTCACCTGCAAGATAAACCTTGATGTGCTCAGAAAGATCAGGATCATATCAGTGAAATAAAGATTTTTGCTTTTGACCCAATTAATGATGCTAACAGCTGCAATAAATACATTTCAAAGAAAATACAACTTCAATAGCTACAGTAGTTATTGAAATCATAAGAACTGGTGGTAATATATCTTGCTGGTTTGGTTTCCGGTGCCTGATTAGCCTATAGATCTGTGCAAGAAATTGAGCAGACCTGATGGCATCTCTCTAGCTCCAGCGCCAGCCTGCTCACCTTATATCTAGGAGGAAAAAGGCACCTGGAAATGATAGTGGAAACCAATTGATGATGTTCTTCCTGAATGTGCAAATCAGAGAATGGTTCAATAATTAATTCTAACTTTTTTACGTGCATAAGATTTGCCTACTACTTTTCCTTAAGGACATGGGATAACCAGCTGAATTTATCTCCCCAACTTTTGCTCCTTTGTTTATATACCTGCCTAGAATGACAGAAAATTCTCAGAGTCTCTGGTTTCAACTGTGCCTGATAGTGTAAATGGGGATGCACCAAACAATGCAACATAGGCAGAAGCATATGTCAGGAGACAAGTGCTCTTATCTAGTAATTAGTACCCTTAATACTGCTATGAAGGTCTGCCAGTAACAACTGGACCAATTACTTGAAACCATTGCAACATGGAGAAAATTATATAGCCTCCAGCCCTATTCTAGGGGAGCACTCCAGATGACAAAGCTTTATTCACCCAAGCATCATTGCTCCATATTGCTTATCATTTATATCTCAGACCTTGTGTTGATCATACATACGGGATCAAAAAATGATGGGGAAATCCAACCAACCAAACAAATTAAACTAAGATTACATTGGCATGTTTACTTTTTCTATCATGTGTTTCACCAAAGGTATTCAAGAGTAGAAAACTCACTCCTAAGGAAAAAAGCAGTGTAGGTTGGGCAGATAAGAGGTTCAGTGCAGCCCTGAGGAAAAAGACTTGAGCATGTTGGTCGATGAGAAAATGAACATGAGCTGACTTCAATGCTCACTCACAGCCCAGAAAGCTGACTGTAACCTGGGCTGCATCAAAAGGAGCATGACCAATAGGTCAAGGGAGGTGATCCTGCCCCTCTACTCTGATCTCGTGAGACCTCACTTATTGTGTGCAGTTCTGGTGTCCTCAACATAAAAAGGACATGGAATTGTTGGAACAAGTCCAGAGGAGGGCCATGAGGATGATCAGGGCACTGGAGCACCTCCTATATGAAGAGAGACTGAGAAAGTTAGGGCTGTTCAGACTGGAGAAGAGAAGGCTGCGTGGAGACCTCATAGCAGCCTTACAGTATCTGAAGGGGAGCTATAGGGATACTGAGGAGGGACTTTTCATGAGGGACTGTAGTGATAGAACAAGGGGTAATGGGTTCCAACTTAAACAGGGGAAGTTTAGATTGGATCAAAGAGGAAGAAGTTCTTTACTATAAGGGTGGTGAGGCACTGGAATGGATTGCCCAGGGAAGTTGTGAATGCTCCATTGCTGGAGGTGTTCAAGGCCGGGTTGGACATAGCCCTGGGTGGCATGGTTTAGTGGGAGGTGCCCCTGCCCATGGGAGGGAGATTGGAACTGGATTATCTTTAGATCCTTTCCATGCCTAATTATTCTATGATTCCATGACTACTGTGTAATTCGAAGTTATATGTGTAAAGCTTCCTGTGCAGAAGTTATGCATTACATCATTACACTAGTTACTTCAAAATCTAGTCATTAAGTTATTCAAGGGAATGTGACAATATCACTTTATTTTTATGCACTTTTAAAAAACAACATGGCAATTGTAAAGCAGAAGAAGCTGCAACAGAAGATGCAATCTTGAAAAATGCATGACTAGAATGAGTTCTCATCTTTTCTAACAGTTACAAAATGCTATCTTCATCTGCATTTTCAAAGATGAGGATTTGAGAAAAATCTGAATCTAATATTTACCTACTCATTCATTTTGCACTAAGCAGGGCCAAAAAATGAAAGTGACTTCTTGAGTCATAAAGGGACATTCCTTCCTTGAGGACTCCATCAGCTCTTCCAGAAGGAAGCCATCATATAACCCATGCACCTTGGAAGTATTTAAGTCTTCATAACTCAGGTAAAAGAAACAGCCTGGACCTGAACTCTGTCAATGATTTGTGTCTAATGTGCTATCATCTTCAGGAGTTCTCCAGAGGATAGTAAGTCCAGTCACGAATGCTGGTGACACATGCCTGCAAGCACCAAGATGCAAAAAGCCAATATATTGGCAACAGCAACGTGATGCTGATTCCAGACAGTGATCAGGCTGTCCACTGGGCATTATCATAATCTCATCTCCTGCTATTCAACTCCTTGAATTCTCTTGTCCTGCTTGCCCATTTTAAGATAGGGTTGCCACAATAGTGCTCTTCACTAGACTTCCTTTTGAGCTACAGAGTTAAAGGTCATTTTCAGAACGGGTTTAATAGCCAAGGAAACAAAAGAGACCCTAGAATACATCAGAGTTCCTTGAAGTTATCCTCTGAGAGAGGATTTGGGTGAATTTATAAAAGCACCTGAGCCATGAATTAAAGCAGAGACTAGTAATTCTTGAGAATAATTACAGGACAATGTTAGCACAATGCAAATAGTAAACACTGGAGAGAAGTGTCTGATTTTATACAACATTTTGCCTCACAAGATGAATCTCACTGTATGTAAAGAAGTCAGATTTGGCTCACAGGATAACAGCTTTCCTCTTTTGATTCATGTATTCTAATTAACAATGGTAATAAGTACACTTCACACAATCCCCACAATGATTTTAATTGTTGAAGTAGTTAGAGGCACTATTACAACAGAGCAAACAGTTTCTGACTGTTGTAAAACACTGCGTGTTCAGCTCATACAGAGATCCATGGAACATCAATTAACTGGTATCTAGTTAATCTTTCAACATTTTGCTGTGAGCAAGCGTATGAATGTGATATGGGAAGATTTATTTCTGGTATTGTTCAGAAAGATGCATATCTTGGAAATGCAACTGATGAATCATAAAATCAAAGAAGAGTTAAGGTTGGAAACATCCAAATATGGTGATTGTTTCACAAGTTCTAGGGAAAATTAATTGCCCGTCGTTGGATTTGGGAAAGGAAAAATTCAAACATGTTCAATAGGACTGGCTTTTTCTTCTCATAAGATAACTGCTACTATTTCTCGAAGAAAGAGCTTTGATTTTGTTTTGATGTGGCAGGTACTCAGACTGCCACCACCCTTCATTATCTTCACTCATCTCTCTACATGATGAAATGTGTATTTTGGTGCCCTCATCAACACCAATCCAAATTTTGGATCAAATTTCAGACGCAAAGCTTTGCAATGTGACAGCTCTAGCACATTCAGAAAACAAACCAAAACCAAACCCAGCATGTTACAGATGGAATCTAGAAGGCCTGTACAGCTTAACTTCCTGCCAATATTAAAGCCAGGGTTTCAATGTCATGGAGACATGGACTTGAAAGAACTAGTCCATGACTCAGAATGAAACGAGTATGAGGTTAGGGTGTTATCTGAACTTGCGTGTGGGGAAGCACTCAAAGTCCTGTCAATTTAAATTTAACCTTAATATTCTATTTTTGCAACAACAGAGCTGGCCATATTGTCCTTGTAACAGAGTTTGGATGACCAGCATAGGTATTGATAGTGTATATGAATTGAAGAACAATTGAAGATCTCATAAATCATAAGCCGGGAGTACTCTGTCATTAACTCAACTGCAATGCTGGGAACCTGCAGTCTCCCTCCTGTCTCCTATCTAAAAGCAAAAAAAGAAAATACCCAGCTGTAATTCTGGAATTCCATTTTGGGATTATACCTGGAGAAAACAATCTTGGAAGAATTTCTACTTTTTACCCACATTCTACTGTTGTTACAGATTCGAGTTTGACAAGTGTTAACCATGTGCTGACTGCTAGTGTGTCATTCTACCAGCACTAGAGGACTTGCAAAACATCCAAGAACTCAAGAATGGGTATTACCTTGGCAGTAAACATTCACATTCCTAATGAAAGTAGGTAAAGAGGTGAGAATAACTCTACTCTTGTTTGTTCATACTCTGTGGTAGAAAGAAAAAAGTTAAGAAACAAAAAATGATTTGTTTTAAATTGGCGGAAGGACACTGCTTTGCAAGCAATTAGAATAGAGATTTACAAGAGCTACATGACATTTTTTCACCATTACACCATGAACTTCTTAGAAAATAAGCTTTTTATAATCTGTAGTGTATTGCACACAGCATTTATTAAGCATTGTATCATAAAGTCCGGCTCTGATAGAAATCTCTGAGCACTGGCATAAGGCTATAAGTGAAATGCTATAAGATCCTTAGAGTAAAATAGTTGAATAGGACAAAACATGGGAGCATACTTCTAGTATAAGATGCTAAAACAGGCCTACAAAAGAAAGCTTGAAAATAAGATTATATAGGAGAGCCATCAACATCTATGTTTAAGAAACATGCACTGAAGCAGCTTTCTTGTCTCTATCACCAGCTGTTTATATCCGTGACACTTTCCAAAATGGTTTATCAAGTGTTTCTCATGTATTTGACAAGATATTTGTGAACCTGAATAAAATACTCAGTATCAGGTAAACAACGATTAATTATGCTGCTATTTAACACATTCCTGACTTCATACTGTACAAAGAAATAATGTTGCAAAATATCTCAGAAAAGTGTGTGAAAGGGTGATAATCTATTTTATCATTAATTTGCAAGTTGTCACACTGCTGTCATTATTGTAATGGAGGTAATGTACTGTTAATTTCAGTACAACACATTTTATATTTATCTTTAGCAGAAAAACACTGTCAAAATGGAAGACCCATCAGATGCAGCTAATGGAAAGAGTCCTCTGAAATACCCGCAAGAGGTCAAAAGAGATTAAACAATATAACAATGAAAAGGAAGACGAAACTGCAATTTTTAGGAAGTTAGAATGTATGAACACTCCAAAAGGAAAGAGCAGGTGACAAGCTAATGATTACTAGTTGCTCCTTGCCATGAACAGAAACAGTTTAATATACACCTTTATTAACTCGAGACAGTACTTGCGAAGATGAGTTTATGGCTTACACCATACAAAGTATGACAGGAAATGTGTTCACTTTCCAATTAATAACTGGATGCTACCTGCACCACTTCCTCGCATTCCCCCTTCCCATTGCCTAAGAGGAACACCTGGAATACACTTTGACATAATTCCCTCCAATTATATAAATTACATATTATCCCTCCCAATTATATAGATTATTATAATTCCCTCCCACTTATATAGATTGGTAAAATTCCCTCCCAGTTCCTCTTTTCCACAGACCCTTACCAAAATTTTGCCCCATATTAGTTTGAAACGAGAAGACCTCTCATCTGTCCATTATTTAAATTCGAATAATCCACCCACCTCTACTTAAGCGTTCCTCAGTCCCACATAAAGGGCTACTCAAAGTTTTATCTACTTTAGGGATGAATATTGTGTTAGCTGAGTCAACAATAAAGTCTTTTTCTTCATCTCCATATCAATATTGCGAATTATCACTGTCTGCAGCCACAGTTGCATCCTTATCTGATCCTCTGACAGAAAGTGTTCCTCTGGGCTGATTTAGTTTCATTCTGTATTTCACAGCATCAAGTCAGAAAGCTTGATGAGTTATAAATTGCAATAAATATTACTTCTAGGGAAATCCTTTTCATGAAAGCATATTGACCCTTAAGTTTCAGTTTCAATATTATATGTCCCTGCCCATGGCAGGGGGGTTGGATCCAGATGATCTTAAGGTCCTTTCCAACCGTAACTATTCTATGATTCATTATTCTATGATTCTATGATTCTATGTATTTTTTCTGCCTTTATTAAGTAAAGACTTTTAGACATGACTGAATAATTTAAAGTTCTTAGTTTGCCACTTACATGGAGGTTTCCCCGCACTCAAGTGAGCACTTGCAAAAGTTTTAGTGATCATACACAACCCTTAGAAGAAAAATCTCTGATTCCATCAGTTGGAGCAACAGATTGTGGTAAACCTGCACTGTTTGGGGGACACGATGTTATTTTATGCTTTGAGAAAAAACAGTGATAAATCACAAGGTGGACTGCAACTTCAATGTTTTTTCTTGTGATGCAAAGGAAAAAAAGGTGGTGGAAAACCTAATGACAGCAGGAAGTTGTTAGATAAAGCAAATCATAAGGAATATAAGGTGTGTTCAATATTCCTCTTTCTAGGTCACAAACACTTTGGAAGATCTCATCTCCATATCCCGGTGTTTTCAGACTTTAAAGTAACCACCGACCAATATCTATTTTCCAGGAATCTACTACTAATGTCTTTAGGTAAGACTTTCCCCAATAATGACATGTCCTGCACTTCAGAGTCACTGTGTACAACTGAATGGATTTCTTTACTGAGCTAGATTACTCAAGAATCACACTTTCTATAAAACAAGATTAAATAAAGACAATACATTTGGTTACTGTATTAAAGAAAAAGTTAAAATATTACATTAAAATGGACAAAATTTGCAAAATTATAGTATAATTACCAAGCTGGTGTTTCACAATGCACTTTTCCTGATGGTCCAGTCTCTCAACAGATTTAGAGATATCTCTCTCTATTTTCTCCTCCTCTAGGGGTGCTTTATCCTAAGGTTTGTCTGGTTACTCTCTTACTAAAATTGGAATTGCTTTTCATGTGCTCCTTAACAAGCCCAAAGGGTTAGAAAAATGCTTCTCACTTTACTGAGGAGGGGCTTTTCATGAGGGACTGCAGTGATAGGACAAGGGGTAATGGGTTCCAACTTAAACAGGGGAAGTTTAGATTGGATCAAAGAGGAAGAAATTCTTTACTGTAAGGGTGGTGAGGCACTGGAATGGATTGCCCAGGGAAGTTGTGAATGCTCCATTGCAGGAGGTGTTCAAGGCCGGGTTGGACATAGCCCTGGGTGGCATGGTTCAGTGGGAGGTGTCCCTGCCCATGGCAGGGGGGTTGGAGCTAGATGATCTTAAGGTCCTTTCCAACCCTGACTATTCTATGATTCTATGATTCTGTAACACTGAAGACTGTAACATCGAGATGCTGTGTAGGCAAACCTTAAATGAATATTTTTTAATTATAAAATTTTAAGTGTTTACTTTTGCCAGCTCTACACCTTTAATGTAAATGTACCTTTAAATAGTACATATAAAGACCACAATACCATTTGCAGGCCATCACCATTTCAGCACCATTAGCAAACAACATTACACTGATCTGATATTGAATTCACTTGTGTTTGTACAACCAGTGTGCCATTTTGAGAGCTGCCTGCAATCCAAATCCCTTTGTCAATACTCTACACCACCTGCAATACAAATTTGAATTAGTCCTGATTTTCATTGCTTACTTACACTTTTTGGGTAATGTAAGTGACACATGTCACAGCAAATCCTGCTCACTGTGGAAGTCAGCAGTATTTCTGGCACTGCCTTTAGGAGAGAGAAAATGTTATCTATTCAGAAAATTTCATACAAGGTGTCTCTCCTTGTGCCTATCTGTGAAGAAAGCAAAAGTCCATATTCTGGTAATCTTTTGGGGTTTTTGAATGCACACGTTGAAGTTACAGCACCTGTGCAACACTGAAGTTGGGTTCACTTGACTTTTTCAGTAGTAGATGTAACATTGCTGCGAGTATATCTTGGGATAGCACAGTTCATTACCAACATGCCTGTGTCCAGATATTGTTTCTCAATATCCTATCAGCATTTTAAATTTGCATTAGTTTTCGTTAATGTTACTCTGTGTGATTACTATAGCAAGGGGTGAATGATGCATGAAATAAAAAGCTGTCAAATCCTTGAGGAAGTGCTCATCACAATGACACGTCTGCTTACTGCATCCAAGGAGTTCAAACGATATTCTCCTCAAGTGAGAAGCACTGAAACAAATGAGTGTCACTTCATAGGAGTGACTTGAAACATATTCAAAACCACAAAAATCTTGTGTGGATTTTTCCTAAGCTTTGGGTTAAAATGAAAGAAATACAAGATCAGTTTATCCTGCTGTGAATGAATTTCTGCATATGGATGCTGCCTGGGGAATTTTTAATCAGGATTCCATAAAATGGAGTACTAACTAAACTCTTCATTGTGGGAAAATAGACAATTCTGGACCATATGACCTGTAGGTATGTAAAAAGCTCTTACATGGAGAAGGTCAATAGGATGATGATTTACTGCCTTTTCCAGTGCAGGAAATAGGTGGTATCAGACAAAAGAAGAGTTGAAAGCAAGTGGAAGATGTTTTTTGACATAACACATAGGGAAGATGTGAGAGTTCTTGCCAGAAGATATTATGAGTGTTAAAATCCTGCATGGATTCAAAGGATGCATGGACAAGCCCATAGGAATAAAATCATTTGGGTGCTGTTTAAATGCATAAACCCCATTTCTGATTCGTGTTGTCCTGCAAATGTTTAATACCTGGGATAGTATCAGGAAAAAGCAGAATTTATGTTTGCTCAGTAGGCACTATCTTCCCGAGGCTCTCTGTTGCCATTGGAAAGAGGTCATTGGACAGATGGACCTTTGGTCCCAACCAGCACAACTAAATTAATTTTAGTGAGTTATGCTGTCTCATGATGCCTTTCACTGTATATTTTATGAATTATGATAATTCTTTCATGGTTTTGATTATGTTCAACTACAAAATACTGCACCCATGCCACAGCTGTAATTATTTGCATCAGTGAAGTACCTGGATCACAGAAAAGGATTGAATCCCATTGTGCCAAAGCTGTGAATATGTGCATAGCAGAAAGAGCAGTTTTGTCCCATGTAGCATAAGGGGAAAATTAGTTCCAACCACAATTTTATTGAGTCCAGAATGACTGTTCAGAAGGAATCACTTTGCTGTTTCAACTCATAACTCTTCATATACAGTAATAAAGCAGAAGCACAGGTTCTGATTCAGTTATATCACTTTCACATGACTAACACAGTAAAACGAGTGGACTTGGTTTTGGTTTATAGTATAGTAAACAAGAGAATAAAGATCATTTCAGGAATGACAGTTAGGTATTCACTCCTACTTAGAATAACAGTTATAAGTGGTTTTATGACAAAACACTTAATTCTTGGTTTAGATGTTGACTTATTTCTGACGTTGTTCAACTATTTCCTTTTTATCTATGCCATGCAGATCTGACTAAATTGAAGAAGGTGAAGTTTGTCTTTCCCTGGGAAAAGTATAATGTTTAAAAATTCAGGATCTTTGCTATAGATTTCATATTACCTGACTTAAACTTTTTAAAATTATTATTATTTAGGACTAAGAGAAAGGAGGAACACTGCAAAACTATTGTAATTTTGACAAATTCTGAACATCAAAACAGTGATTAGATTTAATGAACGGATCTGATTGTCAATATCTTCTCAATGCATGTAGGTTATGCATCAATGACTTATTAATTTAAAATGGAATAAGGGCACATTTCAGTGATACAGATGAGACAGTGTAAAGTCTCCCTGTTGTAGAAAATGGGCCATCCTGCTCCTACCAGCTGCTGCTGGTTTGCTTGTGCCAGATCTGGTACCCAGTGGTGCCTATCAGGAGTTGTTTCGTTTCACTGAACTGATGGAAAATCAACACAACAAAGCAAGTGTGTGCATTCTGCAAACTTAATATATTAAATCAGCTCAGTGAAAACACAAAGATGAGTGTCAGGGGCAGCTCTTATGTGGCGGGAGAAGAGTTGAGGAAAGTCTGGGAGGAAAGAATAAAACTGCTCTTTATACACGCAGCAAATAATTAGGTGGACAGAACTGTACCACACAGATACACAGAAACAGGTTCCAGCAGATTGCAGTGCAATCCTCACAGTATTTCATAAACAATTTCACATACTAATTAACTATTTTATCTAAGGATCCCATGGGACCCAGAGAAGAAAGATGCCTTGTGATGTAGATCCACCCAATCTGCTCTGGATGAAGACACCGGGTTGGTTTGATTATTTTGCTGTAGGGACAGACATCCATCCATGTGTTCTAAGTAGCTTAGGCCAATATATTCACATTCTGGATGGATTAAAAATAGCTTTCTTTGTAAAGAAACTATTAAACACTAGTTTAAGGCTAGCCCTTAAAGCCTCATCAGTTTGTTATTCTAGATTCATCTTCCATCTATTCTGTGATTGAAATTGGTCAAATACTGGGTCTGTATTTAAAAGCTTATTTATACATGTTTTGAAATAGTGTTATTTCACCAACTCAGTGGTTTAATATTGTCTTCTGTGAACAAAACATCTATCAGCAGTCACAGAAGTGCTGTGTCATAGGCTCAGCAGCAGCAGTCATTTCTCTCTTTTTCGAAGTAGCTGGTGCAGCACTGTGTTTTTGGTTTTCAGCTTGAGAACAGCGTTGATAACACCAGTGTTTATAGTTATGGCTTAGAATGTTTAGGCTGGCCAAGGACTTTCTGAATTTCATGCTCTGACAGGGAGGAGGGGAAGCTGGGAGGAAGCAGAGACAGGACACCTGACCCAAACTGACCAAAGAGGTATTCCATACCACAGCACGTAATGTCCAGGATGTAGAGACAGAGAGCAGAGGCCCAGAAGGGGTGAGTGGGTGCACTGGATAGTCAAGCTTGGTATCAGGTGATGGGGGACACTGCTTGGTTGGGCTGGGTGGAAATTAGCTGGTAAGCTCTTGTATGCTTTCCTTGTATTTGCCTTGTCATTATTATTATTGGTGGTAGCAGTAGTGATTTATGTTATACCTTAGTTACTAAATCATTCTTATCTCAACCTGTGGGAGTTGCATTCTTTCAATTCTCCTCCCCATCCCCTGGGACTGGGGAAGAAAGAAGGGAGAGTGAGTGAGAGAGCGACTGCGTGAGTTTGAGGGCCTTAAACCATGACTTGCTGCTTCTCCCCTTCTTTCTGTCTCTCTTAGACAGACATGGAGTGATTTAAGGAGTAACCTTTCTATGTGTATTGTGTTGAGATTTTAATCCATTTATGGACTGAGAGCTTCTAGACTTCTTTTGTGAGGGACTATCAGCATTTCTGATATAAGCTATAGTTGTCACCAACCCGCAGGTTTGCTTCAAACTCAGACAGCCAACAGATTATGTTTACTTTTTTCCCCTTTCTGCACCTTGACCATGAATATGATTCTATGACATTTCCTTCATTCAGGAGGAGCTTGTGTCTGACTATTGCAGCTGTCATCGGTGATCAAATCACAGCAGCTGCATTCTCCTCTTCAACTCCCATCCCCCTCTCTGGCTGAGCAAGAGAGTCAGTATGATGACTAAGGGCAGTAAAACTCATTTTCTCATTCTGCTGTGCTTCACTGGTCTGGCTTGTTATTTTTAAGCCTCTCTTCTATATGGCGGCATACTCTTGTCATATTTCAACGTCTTCCAGGGGAGCATCCACACTCTTCTCTGATGCTACGTTGCCCCCTAGTGACAAATACTTCACTTCTCTCAAGCTTCATTCCAGCTTTTGCAATGCTGATTAGTTTTCCTGCAGCATTCCCAGTTATTTGGGACTAGGGTTTTCGTTTCTGTTTCGGCTGGGTTTTAAAACATGCTCTTCTCTATGCTGGAAGAAAGTTTCTTAATGTTATTCCCCTGGGATATTAGTTGAGTCAGGCTCATTTTGGCTCCAGTCTGCAAGAAGCATACAAGTTTCTGCGGTGCTCTCAACCACAGCTACTTATACATGATGGGCTGAGTTCACCCAGTCAGGATTTATGCCGTAGGGCTTTGTTACTGCAGAAATGACCAGTGACTTTGCCTCCATGAGCATGATGGCAGGTCATGATATTTGATGATGCTACATGACACTATGTATCAGTGATACTTGGGATGTAGAAAATTCATAGCAAAAGGGAAGGCATAGCAACGATGGGGGAAAGGATGTTGATCTAATCCCATTCTCTCATCTAATAATGTAATTCCTCCACCTTGCTTTCCTAGTATCAGTACCTCAGAGATAATTGGCAAGACATTCTTCCACACACTCATAGAAGCGTTTGGAAATGTCAATCAAGAAACTGTTTGGTTGATGTGGGGGCTTGAGCTCTCACCCTAAGAGCTTGGTGGATGTCTCATGCTACAAAGCTTGAACAACTCCTGAATCCCCTGGGCAGATGAAAAGGATGAGGGTTGTTGCGCAATTTTTTTAGGCTAGCAAAGGATTTTTAGTACCTAGAGCACCAGACTGAAGTGAGGAGACCTCTACAAACTCCTCACCTCTTCACTTGTGACTAAAGAAAGATCATGCCCCATGTGCTTCTCATGCTCCTTAATATAGTTGATTTTTAATGTTGCTCTCGGTCAGTCTTTGGAGGGAGGAGGGAAGGCCCCAGTATGCTACCATGGCACCTACAAATTATTTCTGTGTTTAGAAAGGCATGTATTAACTAAAATACACTGGAGGCAGAATGCCACCTGTAGCTCCTGATAAACTTACTAGGATGGGTTAGACCCTGACTTTGGCTTTAACTGAGTTCATCCAGGTCCTTTCCACTTAATGTCCATTTAAAGGACTTTTAAAAACAATGGAGAGTTCTCCTGTGCTCACGGGAAACAATGTGGTAGGAGATGCTCACTATTCCTTCCACATAAGGAAATAATTCTGATTTTATTCTAAGGTGAGAATTCGTAAAGCTTCTTTCACTTAGGGTCCTAATTCAACATAACTCTGCACATTAACGTAATGGTCTTTGCTTTGGTTTCACTTCATTTAGTTTCCAAAGGCACTAACTTCTATTGAGACTTCCAGAAGCCACATAACCAATACATGCAATAACTGGACTATATAATTCCACAGAAAAACTGTTATACAGGCCCTGAGAAGGTACAAAGCATGCTATTTGGTTAATGAAATAGAATTTGTTCTTGCTTGGCTCAGACCCACTGATTCCCTTTTTTGCCATGATCACATTTTTGACCCTCTGTTATATGAAGGGGCTGTACAGGTTTTGAGGCTAGTGGAGAGCATTGCCAGAAACCACTATATACATTAACATACCAGTCCCACACTAGTGCGGAATCAGCAGGATGGAGAGCGCATGGATTTTTAGATACTGAACATGAGGGTGAGCAAAGTATCCCCAGATATTCAGGACTAGGCTCTGGAACTTTTCATCATGACTCAACAAGCAATCATCTCAGGGACCTGTACCAAGGCAGTCTTAACAGCTACTGGGGTTTGAGTTGTTCTGCTTTTGGTGGTTGGTTTGTTTATTAAAGAAACAATAAAAGTAGATCATTGAGTGTATGACTGTTTTTCGTTGACTTATTGTGGGGGAAAACAACACATGTAGAAGCTAAGACTTTCTAGAACTATGGAAGAGTTGCTTTAATGTACTAGTAATCTGAAGTCACCACTTGATGAAAACAGACAGTGACCTTTGCTGTCATTGTTGGACAAGGAACAGCTGCCCTGCACACGTGGTCTTGAAATGCATATACAGTGCATTATTAAGCAGGGTTTGACTACAATACAGGGTGACTTTATACACAGCCTCTCTGTTCCTTGTTGCTTTTCTTCATTGCAACATTAATGTCACCTTCTCCCAGTAATCTGTGCAGCCTTCTAGTTTCAGAAATCTAATATACAGCTGTATTGCTCCTGAGGTAAAAGGTACTAATAGAAGTCCTGATAAAGATATGCAACTGAAAACACATGAGCTGTTGCTAATTTCCAAACCTCTCTGCTAGTTTGCTGCATACTATTATTCTCTGTGCCACGACATTTACTGTTGCTCCTGAAGGAGATGCTGCATGGGGTTGCCAGGGATGCTATCGGAGAGCAGCACCATTAATGACTCTGCATGGATGCTACCAGACAGGAAATTTAACACTGTTTGCAGTAACCTCACTATAGCTCTTGGAAGAAGACTGGATGGTGGCAACAGCAAAGAAGCACAAAAATCCCAGCCCTCTGCCTGGAAGAGAGACAAACATTTTCATGAACACAGGAATTAATATGGAAGTGGTGTAGAACTGGGGTTTAGGCAAATTTGTTTTTCCAGACAGATTCATCCATCCTTAATCAGCAGCCCCAGCTGTCCCTGCTGGGCAAGTCTGCATCTCTTTTTCTGCTTGTCCCTGGCTGTGCTGAACTGGCATTTCCAAAAGTAATTACCTCATGAAGTGCATCCAAACACCCAGAAATACTAAGAATTGTTAATTCAGTGCCAGCTACACCGATTGACCATGCTGAAAGGGACGGTTCAGCTCAGCAAGTCCTGGGGTGACAAGGGAAGACAAGTCTTTGCCAAGAGGAACAGGCTACTCAGGAGCTGGATAGAGAAGTGGTGGCTGTCTCGTTATGAAATGCAGATATAAAACACTGTCTCAAGCTACATGTTAGAGAAGTGCAATATAAGAGAAGGAAAAGTGTGTGTGTGTGCATACATGGCCAGTTGCAGCTATGGACATACTTGATCATGTAACACGGCACTAAGTAGCTGGAAAATGAACACTTTACTGCAAATTATTTTTAGTGGCAACACACAGGTATTTCTTGAAATAATAAGCTGATTCGCAGTAGATCAGCTGCCTTGGTTGAATTTAACCTATAGTTCAAAAGCGGAGATATATTAGAATAAGGAAGTAGGCTTACAACACTAAAATCGCATTGCAACCAAGGGACGTTTACTCGTGCAACTGAAATGTTGTCTCCTTTCCACAGTACTTTACCATACCAGAAGTCATGTCTACCCTTTTCAATAAGCTATTTCAAGATGGCCTGTTGCAGGTGATAAACACACAAGTGACTTTGTGTCTGTTCTTCTATAGCTGCTTCCTGTATATTAAAATCAAGATAATATGTAGTTGAAGTACTATTGATGTCTACTCTTTGCCTAACATTATGCACAACATTAAGATATATTAACTTTCATCTTGAAAGATCTCAAAGTGCGGTACTGTCTGTAACTGAAATTACTTATTCTCCACTGAAACTCAGCTGTCATTGAGAGAAGAAAACAGCACCTGTTAATTCATTCTGCTCTTACTCTGTGTGAGCTACAGGGAGCTTCCCTAATTTTGAGTTTTTATCGGTGCTGTCTATGCATTATCATTTTATGAAGATTGAAGTAGGTAAGCACTAGTATCTTACACAAATATCTGTCATCCTTTTATTCATTAAGAGTGAGTCATTTTACATTTCTTATTACCATCATCTTTCCTGCACTTAAATGTGGCTAACAATAACAAAATGCGGCTTCACAGTGCATCTAACATGATGAAAAGAGAGTAGAATAGTAGCAGGTATCTCTGACATTGACTGTTAACAACATATACACTCTTTTGCCTCAGATACCCTGTTGTTGAATTCAGTTCTGTAGAGTACATTAATTTTGTCCAGTGAATGAATACACGCATCAGTTAGGCTGACTATATCCTCTTTTCTGCTTGAGGGGCTGCTGGGTGCAGTTCTGCAGTGAAATCTGGCTGGGAGAACTATCCCAGCTATATAATAGCAGATAGCATGGCACACCGCCAGCTTACCCACTCCTTTGCATCTGCATGGTGGGATTTACATGTCTGTAAAGTGCACAGTAAAACACTGCAAAATCCCTTTGTCTAGGTGAAATGACTAAAGTGCAATAATATGGTCTACTCAGTAGCCCAGCTAATTGCAGTTAATACATGAAAGGCAGTTTTGCTTTCACCTACATCTTCTGAATATCATTAATCTCAATGGGAAATGGGCAGTATTACCTGTGAGGTCTATGCAGCCACAGTAGGCAAACACCTTAAATCAAATTGCAGCTCAGAATATGATGGTATCTTCTGCTCTTATTTCTATTGTTTAAGCGTGATCTTCACAGCCATTATAATCTCACAGAGGCTCAGGCACCACATTTCGGAATTTGCATGAAAACAACAGCTGTCAAACAACAGTAATTGCAAGAAAGTACCAGGGTGAAAAGAGGCAGCTATGAATTCTCTTTGGCAAAGCTAGTGAATTCATCAGAACTAGCTTCTGCATGACCAAATGGGATAGAATCACATCTACAAACACGTGGAACCTCCAAGTACATTAAAGTTAGTATTCATTTAAATGCTTATTTTCCATCTGTACTTTGCAATCCATTTCTATCCAGTCTGCTCTATGTGTGCACCCCAGCAAAAACTTCGCAATCCAGGCATTTCCATTAAGACCCTCTTTTTTAATAACAACATGTGGCACTCAAAGAGCAATCGCAGCTGGAAGGAGGAGGCATCATCACTGCTGGTGCAAGTAGCCATTTGCACGCCTCTAAGCTAAGGTTATGTAGAGGATCAGCTAAAACACCTTAAGAACCTTCTGAACTCCTGGCAGTGGCCACTGGGGATGTTATGCTTATATGATCAGTCATAAAGGAAGACATCCTTGGTGCCCCTAATAAAGCAGAAATGGCGACAGAGCAAACAAAGTACGTACCAACGGACCCTTGCAGCCATTCCCTGGTGTTCTGCATTTGTGCTGGTAATTTAACTGAAATCATAGATGTGGAAAGGTGGGCATGGATTTCTTTCATCGCACCTAACTACATATTTATATAGCATGTAACTACACATTAAATGTGTAGTTATGTAGGACATAATTGCATATTTATTCATTGACAATTTAGGTGCCTTCATTGGTGAGATCAGGTGAATATCCTGTTGTCTGGGTTCTATTGCTCTTTTTTCTCAATTTGCATGGCTGATAAGATTTACATGCTTATAATAGCTGCACTTTATAGTCGACCAGGATTTAAACACAACATTTAAATGAAACACACTAGGATGCTTGAGGAGGTAAGAGGCAACAACTTAAAATTCTAACAGATGCTACCAAAAGTTTGGAATGGGCCTTATAATCCTTTTATACTAAATTCTGCACCTGATGCTTTTCATTATGCTCATTGAATATCCTTTTATTTCTATTTATTTTCTTTTTATAATACTATTAAACATGTTACATTTATTATCTTCTAGTACTATAGAATCATACCAACAACAATTTGTGAATAGTTAGATAGTCCAGACTCTGCTGGGAGCCAGCAAATGAAGTCTCTACTTAAGCCTAAATTCAGGCTGCCAGCCTCTTTACTGGCTGGAAAAATGTGAGCCCTCTGTGGGAAGACAACGGATAATCATATCTTCTGGATGTGACCACCACAAAGAGGGATAGGTACAGGTGGCAACTGGTCCTTCTGGCAGAGAAGTGCATCTGCAGGTTACTCTCCAGGAGGAGATGACATCCTGACTTGCAGCAGTTGTACACCAAACCCAGCTACTGTATTGTTTGCAGTATGATAGATACAACTCCAAGAATATTCTGGATAAACCATGCACTAAACCATGCACAGTAATTGAGATACAGTAGTAAATGTGAGTACTATAGAAACATTGCACAAAAAACAGTCTCCCCACTGAATGTATTTAGTGAACTGAGCTACAACGTATTAACTACCTCCATCAGCTAAATCATGGTAGCCGAGCATCTGAATGCCACTAGATTTCTGTTTTGTGGGGTAAACCACATTAGCTCAAACCTCTGGTTTTGGCAGAGCAGTATCATGAGACAAGGGTAAACTCAGAGTACATGCTCAAGTAGTTTCTGCTGTAGTATATTTTTCATTTAGTGCCCAATAACCCACCAGACTCCTTTTACCTGACTGCATCTGAACCTTATGTCAGTTCACAAGCTAGTGTTCTTTTTCAGGTCACGATCTTTAAAGCCTATGCTCACAGAAAGGTATTTTTTTAATTGCTGGTGGAAACCTTTGTGTATCTGTGAACAGTGTACACCGCTTGCTTCCCACACGCATATAGCCACTCTCCTCAGGCCACAAAATTAGTAGTGCATCCATACTCTTTTTCCGTGATGATCAGAAGTTGCTGCTCTGTCTTCCGTTTTCCAGAATGCTTCAATCAACTACATTGAACTTCACATATTGTTTAAGCTTGATGAACTTTGGTTTTGCAGGGCAAACAGGTCTCAGATCTGGAATTTAGGCAGGATCTAAAGGCAACACAAGCTTTTATTCCTGAAAAGGCTGATGTCCTTCTGGAAAAGCTGTACTTTGCCCAGCGAAGCTGCAGCTGCCCCATCCCTGGCACTGTTCAAGGCCAGGTTGGACAGGGCTTGGAGAAACCTGGTCTAGTGGAAGGTGTCCCTGCCTGTGGCAGGGGGGTGGAACTGGATGAGCTTTAAGGTCTCTTTCAATCCCAAGCATTCTGTGACCATATAATTATTCCCACCTTAGCAAAATCCCATAAACGTGACCTAATAGCTTTCACCTAAATAGTGTCACATGAAGCAGTTTGCACCAAGCAACTGGACTTCCACAAACCATATGTGGCCAGTGTAGCATTTTAAGTTAAATTAACAAATAAATAAGTAAATCAGAAAAATGGTATTTTGAGGCTTTGCACACCTAAAAATTCTCCCTTAATTTTCTATGAACAGCATCAGGTTTTTTCTGTACCTGAAATTTAATACATTGGATTTGTTTAAATCCCATCCCAATTTAAATCCTTTTACTTTACAATATTCTAATCTTGCCTGTTTTATGCAGTCCTGCTTTCTCTTATGTTTTAATTGCTCCTCTTCTGTGTAATAAAAAATGAGATAGTTAAGCTTCCATGTCTGTCTTTGCTACTCCGGCTTCTGCTTGCAATTTCAGTGAGCCCCATGCATCTGTCTCCTAGGGCTTAAATTAATTTCTCTTTGACTTAACAGCAAGAGGAAAAGCCAGATCCTTATGCTCAGGCCAAGCTGGCACAATCAGTCCCAAAACCCCTTCGTTTTATCTTTATTGTTTACTTCAGGCAGCAAGCACTAGAACCAAAGCTATGATCCTTGATGCCAAAGGCTCAAAACACAACTCTAGCAGGCACTGAGATGCTTAGTATCTGTGTCAGCTATGAAAGATACATGTGTGAGGAATAAGGTTGTTCCGTGAGCAAAGTTAAAGTGGATTTTGATCATCTGATCAAAGAGCACTGTAAATCAACACAGGCTTTAATGTAGCGAATATAAAGTTTTGTTCCTTCATGAGTGGAAATGACTTGCTGTATGTAGGGCAGGGCTGTTTATAACATAAGTGCACTGTTTCAATTGTCATTTTGCACTCTGTGCTGGGAGGCTTCAAAACAGTGAAAAAGTTCTTGCAAATAAACATACTTTCAACTCTGAGAGAGCTTCATCTGCTTAGGCAGGAAAGGGAAATCTGTGTTTCTAAAACTAAAACGTTAAGCTTTAATTTTGAAGAGATATAGTTTTTCATTTACTGTAATTAAGAGACCCACATGACATGTGAGGTCCATTTAAGCACTTAAAGACTTCCAAATAGGGTCTATCTCATCTTTGCTTCAAGAGAGCTTGCTATTTTCTGTGGTAGACCTGGAAGTTATGTTTGCAGGAACTGAACACTACAAATGCCTTTCACTTCCTCTTGACTAAAAGAGAAGGTTATAGTGATCAGTGTACATGGAGTAGATAGATTGGCCGCATTTAGCCATTGAGACCTGCATATTTGACCTTCTCAGAGTGTATGATTCTGGCTGCTAATACATCAGGGAGAGGTGGGAATCTCCAGGGCTGACTTACTCTACCAATGACGGGGTGCCTCTGAGCTGTCTGCCAGGGCCTTGCTTAGATTCAGAGCAGGGTCTGGCATGGGGAAATTTACCCATGCACATGCAGAGACTTATTATTGAAGAGGAAACACACATCCAAATTTCTTATGTCAATTGTAATGCCACAATAAAAGGTTACATAAACCCTTAATGCGATGCACTATGTTCACATGCACTCGGCCTTTCTCATTCAGCTTGAATCCTGCAACATAAAGCAAAATGAAGTCAGGGTCCATGAAAGAAGATAATGTTTAGGAACCTCATAGAGGCCTTCACTTTGCTCCACAGCATGAGAGTTGTGCCTGCAGCACCATGCTCTAGAAGTATAATTCACAGTGTTATGACCAAGATCTGTCTCAGTCATGCATGAATTACCCAGAGAATTCCAGCTGCCTAACGACTGTTTTACCAGTCTTAATGCCTATGGGAGAAATTGTTTGGAAAAGCAGAGCATCAAAAGAAAGGCATCTTTTTGCTTTTAATGTAGCAAAAATTTATTCTAAATGGTGAACTGCACAAACTCCATATACAGAATAGAGAGGTGGACTGTCAAAAAAAGGAACAGGAAAATGATTTGGATACTAAGTTTTAAGCAAAATCAATGAATCGCTATATTGAAAATACACTGTTTTATTGCAGAAGAGTTCACTTTGAGGTCTTCAGGTCATGAGTTTATGAATGAAATGAAACAGAAGACACCTATCCCAAACCAAAATACATTACAATATCTGTTCTTCGAATTAACTTCTCTGTGTGCTGTTTCCACTTCTAAAGACCCAAAAGAACATGGATTATTTTAGAAATCACACTAGATAACAAAAAGAAAACAAAGATAATGAAGACACAAAAAAATTCAGGTTCTACATTGTACTTTGCGTAACTTTAGCCTCATTTTACAATCCTAATTTTGATGACCTCACTAAGATTTATAACTTATATGTAAAATACATTGCCATGTTTCTACCTAGTGGCTAGTAATTTGGGGTGTTCAGAAAAGACTAGCAGCAAAGCACTTCTTTACTGCTAAGCAGTCTTCTCACAGGACGAGTTTGCTCAGTTACGTGAATCTAGCATGTACATTTCCAACTGCGTACTTTGACTGACAAAATTTCAATGTATTTACCTCTAATGTCCCAGACAGTAAGAAAATGGAATCAGGAATAATATGCCTACAAGCATATATGTGTTTGTATACATGGGAATTGCATTAGGAATTGCCATTTCCTTAAACATGGACTCCAGCTTTAAGCATCTGCTGATGTGCACATAACCGAAGCCAAAACCCTCTGCTTTAGTTTGAATGTCCAGACGCTATCTAATGTACAAATAAACCAAATCTTAATGGGCTATTACTGACTGTGTACTTAGCCTGGATCAGCTCCAGAATATGCTTATCTAATTATTGTGGCCAAAGTAAAGTGTGAATACAAGCCTTGCAGAATTAATTATAGATCCATAACAGCTTCACTTGCAGTCAGTAACTCTCTTTTCAACTGACTTTCACTAGTCCTAAATTAGCTTGTAGGACAAACATAATAAGAATAAAACAGGAGAAACAAATCGCTTATATTTTTAGGGTTTGCAAACACTTTTGTCAAGTTGTTTTTCAGTGAAAACATTTTCATTTAAAATATTCTTGACCATCACCTTTGGTGTGGCAAGAAATGTGGAGTTTAAGTTATAAATGGGATATAAGGATGAAATCTTCATTTCAGCATGGTCTTTCTGCACAGTTAAGATAACCAGGACCTGGTTGGTAGGTAGTTTAAGATAATCAACTAAATGATCACAGAGCACCTTGAGCTAGTTCGATATAGGAATTTAGCAGAGCAATGTTATTGGAAGTATTGTCCAGCCCTGCTGGACATACCATTACAAAGATATTTGCAACAAAGACTCCTCACCACACACAGGACATTATCCTGTGCAAAGATCACGCTATCCTAGGGGAATTTTCAGCAACATTCTCTCCATGAGTGGCTATACAACATCTAAATGCATTTACTTTTGTCTCAAGGTGCATGCCTTCAATACCACTCACGTGCAGTCACATCAGCCTGTGTTCAGTCATGTGGGAAGTTACGTTTTGTTGTCACAAAAGTGTTTCTTTTACAGAAATCCATACAAAAGCTCAGGTGAAGTACAACAATCTGCCTCAGTCAGCCTTGCTGCGAAATCAAAAGCAAAGAAACAGAAGAGCTTTGTAAATATCTTTCATCCCCTCTATTTTCAAATGCATGGGGTTTCTTTAATTCTTTACTCATTGATTGCTTTAAGTATCTTAAAACACTTTAAAAAAGAGAATTAACTCCAATATTTCTACAGAGTACTAGAATAAAGAGTATTTTTGTCTATGGTTGTCTTAGAGTTTCAAGGATGCATACAATAAGAAATAATGGCAGAGTCAAGGTGGGAGAAATTGTATGGGTAATAGCCTTTTTAGTTGGCATTAAAAAGCCTCAGACCTGCAAATGGAGGAGTAGAACAGAGGGTTCCTGCTAGAACCCAAGACTAAATTGCTTAAGTAGGTAGTTCATAGTTTGTTAAAAAAGTAAATGAGGGTATGTCCTTTTTGACACACAGGAAGAAAACTGGGTGCTTTGCTTTTTTCAATTTCATTTGGCTAATTTTATATTGGATGGAATTACCTAATTTAATATGAATCTGTTGCACTCTCTATGAATTGATTTTTTTCAGCAATTTGATTCATGAGCAACATTTTAATGAGTTTTAACAGAATTAAGGCCATAATGACGGCATAGTGTAGACTTAATGCAAAGTTTTACAAAACATAGTGACCATGTGCAAGACTTGCAGTGAATAAGAGCCTCTAATCCTTGCAAGATTGATTCAAGTAATTTTTTGTGTTCAATATTAATTGGGCTTTCTTTCCTAATTTTTAGCTAATTGGACAAGGACTCATTAGCAAACCTTTTGCTGTGCATCCTATTTATTATTTAGTATTGAGTATTTTATAGAATCATATTAAACTTGTCATAGTTTTCCTTTAAGGGAAAGGGACATCTTTAAAACTGAATGCTGTTCACAGAAGACTTACAAATTAAATGCCATAAAAGTTAAATAATTAACAATGAGGGAAAACAATGGCTTCTTTATTTCACAGCCCTCTACCAGATGCTGATAAGGGGCAGGCAATGAATTCAAAGAACAAAAGACTCATTTAGAAAACTTTTTGACACCCACTATTTTGAGATTATAAATGGAACAAATCAATGCAAAGGTACACAAAAGGACAATTAGATACAGGCCAAGCAACCAGAGCTTTTTTTTTTATAAATACAGAAAATGAGCTTATATTGGGACTATTAAGAACTGCTGAATATTGTTACATTCTTCTTGCTTACTGATACATGGAACACCAGCTCCTCGTTCAATAAACAAAACTGCTTTCATTAGTCTCTTGCACAAAACACCTTTCATTTCCTGCATGTCAGAAATACAAAGTGTGTCATCCATGCCAGTTTACCCATGACTTCCCCAACCCTTTTTCATGGTTGCTTCTTAGATTTTAACTCTAACTACAGCAAAAAGGAAACCTTGAACCCTCTTTTGAACGGTAGGGAAAAAAGAAAGTTTATGGCACCATTACCCCTTGGATGGCCAGTATGGCTGGCTCATTGGGACAGTTTCTGTCAACCACAATGGTGATGTTAAGATGATCTGTCCCTCTAAGTTGCAGAATTATTTAATACTAAAGCGGCTACCTCATCCTTTTCTTTGGACTGTGACTAAAGGCATAAGGTAGCCCTTTGTAAAGATGACACAATATTTGTGACTTAGGAGTTTTAAAGCACACCCTGCAAAGTGTAGCCTAGGCCCAGAACCAGCAGCATCACAGCCATATCAATGGAATACTGTGCCTTGAGTATTAAGTAAACTCAAAAGCCAGAGTTCATTGGCACATGCAGCATCACATTAATGTGTCTATTTCTTCTATGGTCCTATGGCTAGCTGTCTAGCAACACCCAGATGAATATATGTGTGGCTTTGTGATGTTCCCTGATCCCTGATAAAACAATACATACAGAGTTCAGAATTCAGTGTGTTTCAATCTGGTATGTCAACATATGCTTAAGGTACACCATATAAAAAGTTAATGCAAAGAACCTCAAGCAAAACACACATTAATATCATGTCACCAACATTATATTTCTTCTGAATTCCAACTACCTGAAACATATTTTTAAACCAGTTACTATGTGTATGCACTAATATATAAAGAAATAAGTTATATTGAAATATATATATAGGCAGAATACACACATAGTCTTTCTTTAGAATCTTAGTGCATTTTTATGACATATACTTGGGGAGGCTTTGGTAAAGAACGCACCAAAGAATATTTAGTCAATCTAGAAATTTCCTAGCTAGTTAGTTAGTTAGTTTGTTAAAGCAGAAAAAGAACCTTGCTGCGAACATGCAGAGATAGAAATAGAAAGTTGCATTAGAACCTGCACATGGAGACTGGTATGGAGAGTTTTATGCCTCACAGTCAGGATCACTGCAGATGCTAATAAGTGTCAGCTATGTACGTGGAGATTTTCTGCATCTGCATGTGTTTGATCCACTATTTATTCACTCATGAGACTGAAGTTATGGACACATCGGTATCTGTTTTCCCTCTACAGCCCCTGGGTATGAATTTATGAAGCATTCTCCGTTGCACAGATTGGTTGCTCGATTGTTCTCTAAGGACAGGATTTAGACTCGGCTGAACTTTTCATGCAGTGTGCAATTTATAAAAAAGAATTGGCTTTCAAAATAAATTATTGCTCTATGTTAGAGAAATAGAAATATGGTGAACTCTTATCTGGCCTGCCTATATATTGCCATGGCTTCTATGGGTATTTCTCCTGGATTAATTGTTCCTGTGTGTGCAAAATTCTGGGATAGATATCGCAAGTGAGAGGTATATTATATCTAACAAAAGACAGGAAATCTGATTATGATGGAGAAAGTAAGGACCTGCATGCAAAATTTATATGCTGCTCCTACTTAATATGGGAAGTTTGACCTTCCTACTTAGAAAACTATTTTTTTTCTCAAAATCAATGTTAAAAATAATCTTAAGCCAGCTATCTTATCCTACCAATGTATATACAAAACCGTCGGATACTTTTGCGCTGTTAAATTATTTAGAACAAGAATTCTTTCAGGCAAAAGAGCTGTGGTATATACTGGCCACATCCATAGTACCTAACATTTGGCCCTGGATCTTCTTTGAGGTGCAAGTGCTGCTGCAGCCCATATAGGATTCGCATAAAATGAATCTGGGGTCACGCACTCTGTCTTCTGAGGAGGAGGCTGGACTAAATGACTTGCAGATAATTCCAACCTGAATTGTCCTGCGATCTCATAGTGCTATAAGGTGTGCTAGGATGACCTTGGAATGTTTGAAAGTATGAAAGAAGACTTGATAAAATGGAGGGAGGCAAATATAGTGCAGGTTTGGCTTTTTGTTGTTTTTTTTTTTCTTTTCAAGATTGCTTTTCGAAATGGTTATTGGTGCAACTTATTCCATGCAAAATGTCTTAGCATTATGTTGGAAAGCCTGGTCAGCATCACTGTGGTGACTGAGAGACAGCCTAGGAATGATTAAAGGCTCAGTGTTTGAACTAGGACCTTTATTCTTTACTCACATAGTATATTCAATCATGGAGACTACTTTCTTATTAAGGTAATAAAAAAAGAAGTAATGAAGAAAAATGACAATATAAATAATAGTGTTCTCAGAGTAAAATGGTGAAATGTACAATTTACAGAACCAAAGAGGAAGATTAATCTAATGGTTCTTTCTCTAATGGCTATGAAATTATTAATGGAAAAATTTAATACACAGAATGTGTAAATTATCTAAAATTATGTTAATATACGACTTTGTTCTCATATGACACCAGATACACTACACTGCCAGTTCTTTGATGACCACAAATTTTAGGCACTTCAAAGAAAACCAAGCATTGCTGCCATCATTTTTATCCTCTTCTTATTTTAATTTATCCACTCTTTTTTTTGTTGCGTAAATTGATGGCTTATTTTTCTGTCACTATCTGTCAAAAGATGGCATCTCCGTCTAAAAGGAAAATGAGGTGCAACAGAAGATGCTGTTGAAAAATCTGTCACAAACAATTCAAAGAAGACAGGTTCAACAGATATTTTTGTGTAACTTCAACAAAATAGGAAGGAAAAGACATCTATTTGAAGAATAGAATGGAGCGTTCCTCAATTCTGAGAAAAGAGCATGAGTATTTTCAACACAATCAGCTGATTTACAAGCAAGTGTCTTAAGAAAACTAGGTGTAGATTTCTGAAATCGAGTTTTTAATCTACAATGTTATATTGGTGAATTTTAATGGGTAAACTGGTAATCTGAAATCACCTCCATGGATTTATAATAATCAATATAATTACCTTGTCTGAAGAGAAGTATATCAGGGAACTGTGAACTTGTTTAACTGATACCAATACTGTGAATAAAGTTGTGCTTTATTAATGATCCTACCAAGAAAGAGCCAAAGGTTTACAAACTTCCTAATGTTTGTGAGCATTATGAGCAACATATTTCATAAGGAGATGTTTTGTTGCATCAATCTATTAGAGAACTAGTCGAGTAAATAAACCATGTTAATATTCTGTACTTGAGTTTCTCTGCAGATTGCAGATAACATTGTATTTAAAATTTAAAAAAAAAGAACTCACACTGTAGTATATTTTAGGAATTAACTCATAATAGATCAACATTTTTTATCTAACTATGTTGAATGCCACTTCCACTTGTCAATTGCAACTATGACAGAACAGACTTTCTGTAGCATGTACCAAGACTGCTTCAGCAGGTCTAAAGAGTTAGGATTTTGTCCAATCCACAGCATTTTATGTGAACAGATCACCAACAGAAAAGATGATCTTTACTGATGACATACACAGGGGTTGTGCATCTTTATAAAACAACTGATAGAAGGAGAGGTGACTCTTTCAGAGAGTTAACTGATCTGCTCCCAGTTCGCAGAAAAATGATGTAATCTACATAAGGGAATAGGAAGGGAGAAACCCACTACAAAACCTGGGAAGTTGTGAAGAAAAGGTATTCATAGAAGTCTTATTTAAGACATACAGTGTACAGCTTAAGCTAAAAAACTTCACAATTTCCTATCAACATGCAAAAGCAGTTACTATGGGTAGGCGTTTATCTTATTTTCAGTCAGCAACCTTATACTGAAATGATGTATCTTTGGGAAACACATCTTTTAACTTGGCTCATTCATGGCAGTTCTTGAGATCTGTTAAATTCTATGTGGACTTGCTAAGATTGCAGTTGCCTTTCTTGCTTCTTAATTCTCACACTGCATTTATGAAAACACCAATTACCTATATGTGATCATGCAAATAGTTATATTTGCTCTATCCTTTCAGGGTTTTGTGGTGAAGAGTGGTTGAGTTGAATAGAGGCATCCAGTGCTGGTTATAGATGATGGAATTGAATAGAATATTGGTGTTCTTTTTAGTTCTGTTTATTTTAACACAGCCCAACAACTTTTTTGTTGCTGGCTACATGTTGTGCAGACATCTTCAGTCAGAATAACATCCTGATTTGGGATCAAGAAGATTTTCTTCCTGATCAAAATGTCCAAAATCTTCAGTATTTTTGTTGAGGGCACTTTACTTATTAGAACCTGTTGATATCTTTGACAATATGAATTCCTCAACCCTCAAGGAAACTTCAGAGTAGGAACATGCCCACTCAAGTTCACTGCTTTTACAAGCAAAAACCATACAATAACTTTCATGCACTTTGCAGGCTTTATCTGCAAAACTGTTATGTTTTGTTCCACTTTTATTGTCCCTAAACTGTCAAAAAAATATTATAAAGAAGCCACAGATAGAAACAAGATAGTAGAAAATCTGGAGTTGGGGAGGGCATCGTGAGGTCATTCTATGCAACTCCTGATCAGTGCCAATGAGAACAAGCTTCTCTGATCTTTGTCTAGTCAGGTTTTGAAAAATCTCAAGGATAAGGGCATCACAGCCTCTCTCATCCACTGTTTAAATGTGGTTTATATAGTTTTATGCAACTTTCTTAAACACATATCGCCATACTTGCGATGACATATCCTAAGAGCCTTGTACTATTAGTCTTGTGCAATCTGTGTTAAAGACTGCTTTTAGGTCCTAGGAGTGTGTTTGACTTTTTCACAGTTGGATTATATTGAAACTTGAACAGTCGCTCATTAGTGAACTCTTATGACCAAGGCAGTTCTCTTCTACCTCTTTCTAACTGATGTATTCCTAGACAACAGAGAATAAGTTCAAAACTAGGCTTCCAATTTGATTTTATACTACCCTCTTGCAATTTATAAATTCATCCTCTTCCTATTACTTCTGCTTTCAAGGTCAGTTAGTTCTTTCACTCTGATGAAGCAATACCTTTTTGTCCTCCATATGATACTTCCCAATTTTTGCTTCTCTGCCAAGATCATAAGTAAAAACATTAAACATAACTATTCCTAAATTGATTTTTGAGAAATTTTGTTTGCAGCCTTCTTCTAGGCTAACACTTCCCCTTCATTTGAGTTTGCAATAAACTCACCACTTTTATAGTTTCTACATTAAGTACTATCACCTTGATCCTAAATGATATCTCGAAAGTGCTTTCATGCCAAATTCTTTCTTTTCCATTTAGCAGGATATTTCTTTTGCCTATTCATTAATTTTCAGTAAAAGCCATCTAGTGTGATATACCCTACTCCCAAAAATCTCATACTTCATTGCCTCTCATTTTTTTCTACGCAATGTCAGTCATTTTTCCTTCAAAATAATTGAATTGGTAGCTTGCTGGCTTTGTGTTTTAGTAGCTTATTATATTGTGGAAAAGCTGTAATTTAAAAAAAGCAGTGGACTCAATATGCAGTTATTCAATATATCAGAAGTAAAGCTACTAATCCAGGAGTAGCTTCCAGCCTAAATTCTGTGAAAGTGTGAAAATGAAGAAAGAACTTGGAAAGATGCTGAGGATGAGGTTAATGCTTCTTACACAAAACAAAACAGAAGAGCTTTAGGGTCTCTTGCAAACTTTGTTTGCAAATTAGCAAGTATTGGTATCGGAATGCTTTTTAAATAAATAAAAAGTTAAAATAAAACTTCAAAAGAAAACTGAGTTTCTTTCTCAAATGTTCTGTTTGGTCTTACATTTCAACTGCTTCCAATCATTCTGTATTCCAGAATATCTATGTCTCCTCCACAAAACAAACCTGTCAAAATATGGCCACAAAATAGTATTAAAATACAAAACGCATTCCTGCTGTGCTTTCTCTGTTTCAGAAAACAGATTAATGTCAGTTCAACAGAATCAATGTTCCACAAATGAGCTGAGACTGGGGGGTTTTAAATTCTCCAGACTATTACTTTGTAAGGTTGACATGCTAACATTTTGCCCCAGTTTATTGCACATGCTGTTAACATTCCCTGCTGAATCTTTAAGATCAAGAGGCACAAATGTAAAAAGGAAGAAAGCACTTTGTCTTGCCTTAACTATGCTTCTGTTTCATATATTCAAGTATAGCAAAGTGAATAAGCAACAGAAGGTAATCTAAATAATTCTCCTTTTATTCTGATTGTGAAATTTCCAAGAAAAGAGAATCTCCAGTCTTGGAATCATTTATGCTTAACTTTGACCTGCTTGAGTCCTAGTGAAGCTAGCAGAGCTACTTGCAATACTTCGGACTAGATATGTGTGTGTTTCCCTATGAGGTATGTAATAGGAAGGAGCTAAAATACCTTTGATGTAGAATTCCTGTCCAATAAATTGCTTACTAGATTCAACAGCATAGCTCATGCTATTGTTACACCAAGTGGCCTACATGAATAAGTACTCCCTCTTTAATTGCAAATCACATATTTTCCTCCAAATTGTGATTATGTTTTTATTTGCTATGTAAGTAAGCGCAGCCTGAATCTATTTCTGGTTATTTAACTCATACAAATAACCAGATAATTGCATAAACACCACAGTAGGCAGAAACTGTCGTGCATATATATAGTATATACACACCCTGCAGAGCATCTGACCTCAGTACAATGCAAGCACATAAACTGCAAATCCCACTAAGTCACAGAGCTGACCTATATCCCAAGAACAGAAGAATACCGATGAATGCACGCACTGGAGTGACATGGTACAGATTGTCACTGAGAAGCTGTGAATACAAAAATGGGATTTTATTCTTTGAATACTCAAATACTGTATTCATTTTCTCATATATCATGCTGTTAAACTCTCATGCCCTGAACAGTCCTGGAAAGGGAACAGGGATTGCCTTTTGAATCTGAAGAATTTGCCCTCCCCATATAATCCCTATAACTCACTCTCATCTCCATCATCTATTTTCTATTCAATCCTAATTATTCTTTTTCTCTGACCAAAGTGAGGGCAGCAGGTGCTTCCCACATCCCTTTCTTCTGAAGTAGTGTGTTTTGCTTCGCTTCTTACTGAAGAGGGAGAGAGGGAGACAATTTCAAGGAGATAATGCATTTGACCTCTCTGTTAATATTCAAGATGCTGGTCAGGAAGGTTAGGAGCAAGCACCAGCTTTCTTTCACACCCCTTAGCTCATTCCACAAATTAATAACATCACACTGGGAACAGCCTAGACCCTATATAATGAATGTTAGCCGTAGTTCCTGCTGGCTGCTTCCGAGGATGCATTTATTTTTCTCATTATCTTACACACAATCTACCAGCTATTGTCTGCTACCCCTGCTCACTCAGGAAGCCTCAGAGAGTGCTAAAGATGTCAAGAAGCAATAAGCCTCATTTATTTTTATGGCCTTCATCAGCACTTTCTTTTTTGCTTAAAGGCCTATAATAGAATCCACTGATTAGAATCAGCACCATATCAGAATATAGATATGATAGTCCTTTCCTGAAGGTGAATGGGCTACTGAAGGACAATTTCTCCATTTGATGTTTCTAGAGGATACTGAAGCTAAACAAAATTAATTGTGTTATTTTGTTTCTTCTTTTCTTTCTCCTTCTTGCTACTTACCCAGACATTTGGAAATTGATTAACTAAAACATTAAGGAAGATAATTGTAAAAAGTCCAACTAATTAAAATAAAACTATTCAACTGAAACAATACCACAAGATAAGCAACTGGATTTGATAGCTCTTAATAAATGGTACAAATGAACAGAGAAATTCCCATTTGTTAAGTGCCATATTTACCACAAAATTAAATAAAGAAGCAAATAATTGAATTCTGTCAGACTTTTTCACTTTAATTTCATCCACTTAGTTACAGGCCAATGTTTGATAAATAGGTCTCTGTTCTCTTCCACGCACAGGTCTGAACTGAAAAATGTTCTATTTTCAAACCCCAGGTATATAAATGCCATATGAACACTGAAAAAGAAGAATTAGTTTCTCCTTAGGACACATCTATTTTCCATAAACAATCATAACAAGTGAAGGTTAGCACACTTCTAGCCCATTTCTAGTCAACAGTTTCAGTTTATTATAAACTCAACAGTACTTTTGCGTTAGAATTACAGGCACAAGAAAAAGGTCAGAGACGAGACTGCACAAAAAAAGGATGTATGGGATGCTTACAGTGTAACCACTATTCTTTACAAAACTTTTGTGTTCTTACACCTCTATAAGATTTAAAATTGTTGTTTTGTATCTAAAAAAAAAATTCAAAAGACTTCCCAAAGAGTTCCTCAGTGATAGACAGCACCACCCATACAACCTGTTTATACGGAACAGGCAGTGTACTTTCATTATGTTCTTATTATTCTGTTTTAACTTTCTTTGAGAAGTGTTACCTCCAGGTCATGTTGTTTCCAAGCTGTTCTATGTAAACCTGTGGTGTGCAGATTTACTGGCAGCATAGGAAAGTTCCTGCTTTTAAGCAGTCTCATTTCTGAAGAGATAATGTTCAGGCTAGTAGAGGAACTAATGTTCTAAGAATAGGGTTTCTTTTAAAGAAGGAAGATGCTCTGGATATGAGAAATTTTACATCCTAGGACTGCGTATGTAGCAGTGTACAAAAACTATTCTTTCTCAGTGAAACTTAATATATGGTGGGCTTTTTAAGGATGCAGCTTGCCTCTCATATATGCAACACTCTACAGTGTATTTTCACAGTTGCGAAGTGTTGTTTGGTCTGGATAATCAGGGTAAGAGGGGAAGTTGCTGCAGAATAATGAAACAGCAGTCTTATGCCACATGAACAGATTTACAACACTTTCACAGAGATTGCTTCACATTAAGACCAAGATTCAGGAATTACACAGAAATCACATTCACAAAAATCTCACATACATATACACTAACTCCATCACACTGAAAAAATAGCAGAAAAATGTGTTACTGTACTTGAATCATCCAGTGTAAGTTTTCATTCATGCAGAACTAATAATCATCTATGTAGAGAAGAAAGAAAAGCTGCTTATCGATGCCTAGGACTATTTTACAAAGTAGTATGCTATAACCATGATTTACTGTACTAAAATGCAGCTTTGACTGGAACATACTCTCATAAGTTTTGTGTGTACATCATAAGTAACTAACTATGCCCTTTCTAGAGGTGGCTTGGGACCTGCATGCCTAATAACATGTTACAAGTTAATAAAATAGTATGTGAGAAGTTACTAAAATCATGCTGAGCTGAAATTAACAATTAAAAAAAAAAAGGGAAATCAGTAAATGCAATCACTCTTCATGAAAGATGCAAGAGGAAGCTGCATTCAGCACAATAGCGCAAGGGGACCATTTCTCGCAAAACCTTGTTTATCCTCCGCCACAGCTTTCAGAAAGGGATTTGGAATATTTACAGCCAGCTACTGTAAATGGTCAAGCATACACAATTTCCTGGTTCTGAGGAAGTGGCCCATAAAGAGGTCTGCCCACATCCCTGGCATGGGGATAAGCAGCCCAAATGAAAGAACTAAACATCATGTTTGGACTCCTCAGACATTAGGTGTACCTGTAAAAATGTAAACCTATGTGCATGCACACATGCTGAAAAACATTACTGTGCATAGACAGTGATGAAAAATATAGTCTGTTGCTATAGCAGGATAGGCTTTCAAGGGTTATTATCTATGACAACCCTGAGTTCTTTATCAAGGGCCAGAGTCCTCTACTTTGCCACATTAGTAAGAGTTGCTTCTAGAAATAGCTCTTATTTTTCACTCATGAGAGCTGTACCACTCAAGTATATTGAGTGTGGTGAACTCTGGCACATAGTGTTTAAAGCTGTTTAAACCTGTGTTGTGGTTTAAGCCTCTCAGGCAGTTCACTCCCTCATTCCCCCCTCTTTCTTCCTCCAGTTCCATGGGGATGGGCAGGAGAATCAAAAGAATGAAACTCCCACAGGTTGAGGTAAGAACAGTTTAGTAACTAAGGTATAACACAAATTACTACTGCTACCACCAGTAATAATAATGACAAGGCAAATACAAGGAAACAAATACAATCACTCACCACCTAAACCCAGCCCGACCAAGCAGTGCATCCCCCCCCCCCCAGGTCTCTGCTCTCCATTTTTACATCCTGGGCATGATGTGCTGTGGTATGGAATACCTCTTTGGTCAGTTTGGGTCAG
>JASSUY010014192.1:0-17808 GCA_032466535.1 Forpus xanthops
TGAGGACACCAGAACTGTACACAATACTCCAAGTGAGGTCTCACGAGAGCAGAGTAGAGGGGCAGGATCACCTCCTTTGACCTGCTGGTCACACTTCTTATTGATGCAGCCCAGGATACAGTTGGCTTTCTGGACTAATGGCTGCCCCCAGTAGACCTGGCCTACTAAATTGAGTTCCATATTCTAGATACCCAAACTTCTGACTATGGCACCACCCTTCTAATCATTTATTAACCTGGCCAATCCTCCTAGCCTTTTTAAGGTCCTTTCCTCTGTCCTGGAGAATGGATGAAAAGACAATCTGAGCTCCAGAGCCCATAGCCACCTCTCCCAGAGCTCTGTAATGCTTCTTTATGTTCTCCGGCCTACTGCTATCTATATCACTAGCACCCGCATGAATTACTAGAAGTGGATAATAGTGGGACTGACTAGAGCAGGCAGCTTCTCTGCAACATTCCTGATCCGAGCCCCTGGTAGGCAACACACCTCCCTTGAGCCTGTGTCAGGCCAACAGATGGGTGCCTCTGTTCCTTTCATAGTATGGCCCGCTGCTTTTTCCTGGCAGCACGGTAGAGATCTTTAGCAGTGCATCAGCTGGTTGTTCCTGGTGGGAGTGTGGTTCCTCATTAGTCCCCTGCAGGACAGCAAAGCAGTTCTGGGTGGGGACAACAGATTTAGGAGGAAGCCCCTTGCTTTTAATTGTCCTCTTCCTCCTTTTTT
Source organism: Forpus xanthops (assembly GCA_032466535.1). Classification (NCBI taxonomy): domain Eukaryota; kingdom Metazoa; phylum Chordata; class Aves; order Psittaciformes; family Psittacidae; genus Forpus; species Forpus xanthops. The sequence goes on from JASSUY010014192.1 coordinate 721, forward strand.
TGTTACGAGTTCCCAGCTTCCTGGGTTAGCGGCCTCATTCTTTCATCCATGAGCTACAGTAGATGCTTGAGGCCCCTGCTCAGTTTGAGCCTGGAGCAAGCAGTGCTGTTTCCCCTCAGCTTCCTTGACACCTTTCAGCCTATTGACAGTGTCCCGCAGCTCAGCCCCGGCTGCAGGAGGGCCTCCACCAAGGCACACTGAGTGCAGCCCTGTCCTTTGTGCACCCTCCCCTCAGGAGAGCAGTGCAGGCACTTTCAGCACCCTGAGCTCTGCACTGCAGCCTCCCCTCTCATCGGCTCTGGGTGCCTATGCTGGCCACCACCAGGGCAGCGAGAGCAGAGCTCCCAGACCAGGCCCTGATCATAAGGCTCACCATCCCGCTTGAACTGCCGCACAAACTGCCTCAAGCCCATCTTCTGCCACACTCCCTAGGGCAGGTTTTTACCCACTCAGGGCTGGTGCCACTCCTCCTGGCACCACCCCCTGTGACTCAGCTCCTCGTGCTGGCTCCTGGGCAAGTCCTGTCGGGAACTTGAGGCTCCCTCGGTGGCTCTTGCCGCTCTGGGTTGAGGTTCCTGGGAGCTGAGCTTCTCCCCTCTCAGGTGTTGAAGGTGTCCCCTCTTGAGCTGCTCACCTCAGCTATTGACCCAAACCATGATACCTGGGGAAACATCAGAAATAATTTGTTATAGATATCTATATCTGTATGTTTATATCCTCCTAAGGCATCTGCCTTAAGGCATGGCCTCTGTTTTTATTTCTATTCAGGATAAGATATGAGAAAAGTTGTTTTTGCAGAGATATCTCAGTAAGGCAGGGCTACCAACTATTGCATACTGGGCTTGAAATGGATGTCCAACTCCAGAATCAGGTTTATGGTGCCTTAAGTGGAACTTTCATCTTTATCCTTGCAAGAATGGAAGGAGATGCTATGGTACATTGTCATAATCCTGTCAGTGTTAGGTGATTTTTAGAATGAAAGCAGGAAGTTGCTTTAATAAAGACAGTGAGATTTCTTTGTCTGTATCTTTGTTGCATTTCACAGTATTTTTGAGGAAAATATGGAGGATGCTCATAAATCTGTCTTGTTTTACCCATTCACTATTCTGATTATGCAGATTTTTGCAAAGTGAGTCAATAGCTGATATTTTATTTCCATGAAATTATGCGCTTGTGACTGTGGAATGATTGATATGGATTGGCTGTGAATGATTAGTTTTTTGTGGATGGTATAATATCTGCCTACTTCCAGCTGAAGTAAATTGGTAAATGTATTTATTTTTACCGATTTGTGCCCCATGCTGCGGTTTAGAGTCTCGTCCAGAGCTCCTGTATCTTAAGGGGTCATTTTGCATTTTTCTGGTCTCATTTAGATGTAAAATAATCCATTAGGCTAACTTAAAGTTGATTCTTAATGTCAATATCTTTTCACATTGCAGCCTGCAATAGTGGCCGTTGGGGACAGCGCTGTGAAAACACGTGTGTCTGCAATAACAGTGATGGTAGCTGTGATCCAGTCACTGGTTCCTGCTTCTGTGAGCCAGGATTCACTGGGAAACACTGTGAATGGAGTAAGTTGCCACTTTGTCAACACAAGGAATTTGCAAAGTCAAGCAGCAGAAATTGTTTTTTTCCTATAATTCCCTCCAGGCTCTGCTGCCTCCAGTCTGCCCAGCACATCACATTGCTCGAGAGTTTCATTTGGGTTTGATAGTTTTCAGAGGTTTGCATTTGGGTTTGATAGCTTCCCTAATTTCAATTCTAGAAAAGTTATTTTCAGACTCATTTTGGACTCAACAGCTATTTTTAATATTAAGACCTCATGTGATGATGGGAGTGTTTCTGTATTTGGCTTGTGCTATTAAAGTTTCCATATTGGTTTTGTTTATCTGGTTTTAGCTCTGCACTATTTCTTTGTAAATGCACAATGGTCTTACCAGAGGCCCATGATCTCCACTAATCTATATCTAGCAGAGGCCAATAGCAGATACCTTAAGAGGATTAAAACATATAGATATCTATAATACAAAGAATTCCTGATATGTTTCCCTAGGTATCACAGTTTAAGGTTCTGCCTAATGATATCTTTATGGCATCAGGGTCCACTGTGCACCAGTATCTGCTAGAGCCTTATACACCTTTGGGACTGATGTGCCAGGCTATCAGATCCACACAGTCCATTAAATCTGATTGTCCCCTTCCTCTACCTGGCTGTAGGCAGGCCCTTTCAATAGGGATCTTAAGATTCTTCACTTACTTGTGCAAAAGGATTGGATTAGAATTCCATTTCGTAAGAGTCAGAATAAAATCAGCTCTTTCATTCCATCTGGGAAACTGCCCACCAGAGTCTGGAACAGTAACTTTCTTTAGAGGATCCCCATTCACCATTGTTAGACCTCCTATATCTTCCCTCTCAAGCAATAGAGCACTTACTGTTAATAGCTGAGATGTGGGTCTGTATACATAGGGAGCTGGATATATATTGTCTCTCAATTGCTTGAACTCTTGGACAGGAGTTTTTCCACAGCTGAAATGATTGAGGGGGCAAGATTGTCTTCAAACTCCCAAGCTGACAACTCACTTCATCCACTGTTGGTGGTGCTGCATCCACCCAGCTCATTGTTGTGAATGAGTTGGCATATAATGATGGCTTTATGTAAATTTCCATCACATGGGTCATGTACATTTGACTTCATCTGGATCTATAGGTGTATCTTCTGACTTATGGTAGATCATCTCTAGAATAGTTAATTCCCTCAGTGGAGGCCTTTCTCTATCGTGATCTACTTGCCTGGGCAATGTATAACATCTTCCTTGTACCTTTCTTTCACAGATGACAAGAGCTGCCTCGAGAGGCTGAGGACTCTCTTTTCTTTTGCAGTCACTTTATCAATTCCCCCCTTCCCAAGCAAGTGATCCCAGCTTTTTGACTTCCTTACCCTCTAGTTTGTGACTGTTGGCCCTGTTGTCCCAGCATCAGAGCATCCAAGTGATGATATGTTCCTCTGGAAGATGGCTGAAACCTTTTCATATATTCCACAGCTCAGTAAAGGACAGGGATCGAGAAATTACCTCTTGTTCTGCCTCTTCCTCTGTTTCTTGTACTGATTCCTCTCTTTCTGGTGTTGCTCCCTCTAGTTCTGCATGAAATCTTCATCTTGCTTCACTACACAAGTTGCTTTTTGTTTCCACTTCCTCTTGCACATAGGGCAACCGATAGTAGCACAAATTGGTCTCTTGGTTCAGCTGGGGTTGGAGTGACTGCAGTGTCTTTCAATGTGGTTGAAGTAGTTGCAGTGTCTGTTGTCAGAGTTGGAGTAGTTGCTCTGCTTGCTGCTGGGGTTGGGATAGCTGCTGTGCTCGTTGATAGGGATGGAGTCGTCATGATATCTGTTGCTTTGCCATCAGATCACCAACATCCTTTTCCACCTGAGGGTATGGATAGTGTTCAGCAGGACTCTGTAGGCATATTCCAAGCCTATAACATTGCAGTTATTTGCATCTCCCTGGTATTGCCAGGATAACAGCATGCCTTTTTTAAGTGTTTTACTAGTTTTTATGGAATTCTTTACTGTAAGAGTGATGAGGCACAGGAATGGATTGCCCAGGGAAGTTGTGAATGCTCCATCCTTGGTGGTGTTCAAGGCCAGGTTGGACAGAACCTTGGGTGAAATGGTTTAGTGGGAGGTGTCCCTGCCCATGGCAGGGGGGTTGGAACTAGATGATCTTAAGGTCCTTTCCAGCCCTAAATATTTTATGATTCTATGATTTTGCACTTGTTCAGGGTTGGAGCTCCAAAGCACTGGAAGGGTGCACTGGCCTAGATACTTGCCCATACTATTCCACATACCCTACCACTCATGACTGTCTAGCCTCAGGGAAGATCTCTTGGTGGCATTCTTAGATAGCTGTTTAACCTTAGACAAGACCTAAACCATGTTCAACATAATGGTAGTTCCCAGCAAAAGGAGCAGGCTGGCTTCAAGGGTATTCAAAGGATAGTCACAATCTTTGAAATTGTCAAATGCCATTGTAAATAGCCTGGTGAGGAAGGGGAAGGTGCGAGATGATGTCTCCTCCATAGGTTGGCCCTCCAAGGAAGGAAAAAAAAGGTGTAACTATTAAAAGTTTCCATTACATGCTCCCAAATGATAGAGGTGGTGGCAATGCTGAGAACACATACCAGATCAGTTTAATGATCAATAATTCTATCATATCACAAGCCATTATCATAAAGTATACTGAAACGAGAACCTTAGCCCAGGCCCCAAAAAAGTCGATAAATGCTAAAACAACAAATGGTGGCTGTAAGTAAGGTGTGACATAAAGAAACTGTGAGACCAAGTGCAACAACTCCAAGAGCAAATAAATCAATATTGTGACAAGTGACTATTAATACAAAGCAATGATTGCTTATCACAAATATGATTAGACACACTCTGGTCAGATCTGTCATTATCTCAACCTTTCTTGCACCACGCTGGGCACCACAAAGGACTGTTGTGGTTTAAACCCAGCTGGTAACTCAGAACCACACAGCCACTGGCTCACTTCCCCTTTCCCTCTCTTTCTCCAGGCGGGATGGGGAGGAGAATTGGAAGAATGTAAACCCCATGGATTGAGATAAAAACAGCCCAGTAACTCAAGTATAACATAAAAACTACTACTGCTACTACTACTAATAACGGGAAATAACAAGGGGAGTGAATATTAAACTAAAAGGGGAAAGGAAAAACAATAAACACAAGTGATACACAATGCAATTGCTCATCACCTGCCAACTGATACTCAGCCCAACCTGAGCAGCAATCTGCCCTTCTGGGTAACTCCCCCCCTAGTTTATATACTGGGCATGATGTGCTGTGGTATGGAATACCCGTTTAGCTACTCTGGATCAGGTGTCCTGTCACTGCTTCCTCCCAGCTTCCCTCCTCCGTAGCAAAGCATGAGACTGAAAAGTCCTTGATTGGCATAAGTATTACTTAGCAACAACTAAAACATCAGTGTGTATTGTCAGCATTATTCTCAGATTGAAGCCAAAACACAGCACTGCACCATCTACTAGGAAGTTAAAAAAAACCTCTTTCAGCTAAACCCAGGACACCAGGTTTCATCAGTTTGTCACTCAGGAGCTTCTTGAGACAGATGCAATATCTCTATATTTAATACAACTTGGTTTTTTTTTTCTAATTAATGTGCCAATTTCCTTTTTGATTCCATGCAGGCTTTTGGTATCTACTTCGTCTTGTGGCAGTAAGTTGCATAGTTAGATATTATTATTAATAGTAGTAGTATTAAGTTGTTTAATAAAATAAATATTCTATTTATTAGTTTAACAGTCTTACAGTAGCACATACATAACCAGGGTCTCAGTAATGTAGGCAGAGTTAACTGTTGGTGCCATACAGAAATGTCAAAACAATTTATCTGGATCAGTGACTAAAGACAAAAATCTTGGAAAGTTGATCTTACAGCTCCTGTTGGCACAGAGGGAGTGGAAGGAGAGTTAGTTGGAAAGACCAGCTCCCAGAGAAAAAGGTGTCAGCTCCACTTCTCTTTCACTCTTGATCTCTTGCAAAATAGCATCCCTGCAGTCACAAGGTAGCCAAAGAGCTGGTTGCAATCTTCTCTGGCGAGGTAAGCAGCAAAGCCACTGGCACTGACAAAACATCTGGCAACCCCTTACATTCTGTCTGTGGGTTTCCTATTTTATTCGATCTGCTTTTTATTCCACTTTAGTTGTGTGTGTATATACATATATACATATGCATACATATATTTGTGTGTGCAAGATTATGAAAGCCGTAATTCTTCCAGAAACATTTTATGCTGCCTTTGAGGCAAGATCTTTACTGTCCCTGGAGAGCTCCTTTCCTACTGAGGCATCTCCAGGCTCTTACTGCCGGTTGGGTTCTTTGTGGCTTTGCAAGCAGCTGAGGTTCTCCAGTGGGGTGCATATATCTCAGTACGCACTGCAGCAGCCCATGCCTGCTCAAGCAGGGGGCAGATCCTCTGTAATGTGGACTGCAAAATCATGTATTAAGTGTACTGATCCTCTACCATTACCTTGAAAGTCTCAGCTCAAGGTTTAACACTGTAGGTTTGTAGAAAGCTCAGCTGAGAGCTCCATCCCTATTCCTGCACTGGAATACTATTTTCCTTGCATAGATTCTCTGGGTTCTGTCTGAAATTTCAAGTGAAAAGTAAGCACTGAGCAGGAAGAAACTTCTAAGACTCAAGTGCACTCCTATCTATTGACTCATTAAACTAGTGTAGGGAGCATGCTGCCTGGTGACTTGCAGCTCTGGGATTAGGAGGTGATGCAAATTGGGTTTTGTGTTTGTTCCATCCTGGCACTAAATTTCGCCTGTAAGTGCAAAAAATATATTTGAACAACTCCACATTTACAAAACAGTCCATTTTCTGACACAGATGATTGAAAGCAAAGAGGTACTCAAGGTATTTTGCTATATTGTGTCCCATCCTAGCCTATAGCCCCTATAAGAGACCCAGGGGCTGGCATCAGTTAGTAGAAAGTCCCTAAGCTGCAGGAGCAACTGAATTCATGCTGGCTCTGATCACTGCTCACCTATGGCACCAAGTAGGCAACACCAAACCCATCCCTTTATTCCAGATACAGAGTTGTCTTTTTGGATCCTTGTTGTTCCCTGTTCTCTATAATTCTTTCCATACTACCTGAAAATCACTGTTTATGTAAATGCTAAAATCATACATTTTTAAGAGAGACTTGACAATAATCTATGTAACTCATTTAGAAAGACATTCACAAAACCCTCAAACATGAGTAGAGGCCCTGTAATACTGTGTTTAGCCAAGTATATTTATCTGTATTTCAGCCTGTCCAAAACGTCTAACATGAATGACGCAACTGGCCCTGTTCTTAATTGATTTTCCTATAGTCCTGGAAGAAATTATTTTCATTCTCAAGTGTTGTTTTCTTTCATCCAATAGCAAGTACCATGCAAATCTTTCAAAACTCCTCATATTACTGCTGTAGAAATGTAATTGTTAATCTGTCTTCCAGATGTAATGCTTTGCTTGAATTTTTCAAAGCAGAATCTGAACATAAAGTACACGCAGCATTCAGTTTGGAGCTTTCTGAAGGAATCTACCACAATTCATATTTTTTCTAGATTTCTGAGCCAACAGGATTTGCAGGAAAACAGAGGACAGGGCCTCAAAAGGAGACACAAAAGCTGGGAGCTTTCCCCCTCCTGGCTGGTGAAGTCCCAGAGGAGATGTGCACATACCTGACTCCAGACCAGCGTGCAAAGTGTCATCAAGCAGAATGTGGGAAGTCACAGGCTTTGCAACTATCAGATGAGATTAGTTTTCTGTGCAGAATTTAGACTTTACACCCTGGCATTTTTGTAAAATAGACCTTAATAAAACCAGCCCAACTTACTTGGGCCCCAAGGAGAACACTTAATCACATCAGTTTTAAGGCACTTCCATTATACCTGGATTATTCTTTTGGAAATAGTAAGGATTCCCATGTATCTAAAAATTCCTCATTGATCTGCTCCAGAATTAACCTGTCATCTGGTTTTAATTCCTTTGCTGCAGGGTGCCCTGAAGGAAGCTTTGGCCCGAGCTGTGAGCACAGCTGTCAGTGCCAGAACGGAGCTGCCTGTGATCATGTAAGCGGAGCCTGTATTTGCACAGCGGGCTGGACAGGAACCTTTTGTGAAAGAGGTACTGCTGCTCCCTCTGGTTCCTTTCGGGTTTATGCAGATGAGATTTTTTTATGCACAGAGTTAGTTTTGCAGTTTACAGCACCTGATAAAAACAAACCAGTGAATTTAACTGGAGAACGTTATTGAAATGTGCACTTTCATCCTAACTCAGGAAGAATTTGCTGGGTGCCTAACAATGGCCACATGTTTTAAAGTAGATAAAATTAGGGTGCATACTTAAGACTCCTTGAGATTAAGATTCCTTAGATTCCTTATGAATCACATTTTTATGAAGACTCTGTTTAAGCAGAGTCCTACTATCTGAACACTGAGCAGAAAGATGCTTGTCCTGCCTTACACTTGCTTGTGCCTAGTGCCTCTCTGACATGTTTTAGGGAAAAACATGGATCTGTGAATCATCTGAAAGGAACTCTCTAAGAATAGATACACTTTTAACTTTAATAAAGCCAACAGATCATTTTCTATTACCTGATCATTTGGTAAAGTGTTGGAAAGATTGGATTGGGTTACTTAGATTATTGTGAGTTGCATTTCCTGGGGAGGTTGCTGTCATGCTGCATCATTGCACAGATCATATAAAGTAGTGTCGTGAATGCAACATAAGCAGCACACAGTCAGACATTATGAAAGTTATTTAGGTGTAAATGATTGAAGAGTCTGCAAATGATCATTAAACCAAAGTCATGATTATTTTACCTATCAGACAGTTTACAGAGGTAGCATTATAGCTACGATGGAGGGAAGTGGCAGTTCTCATAGGCAACTACTGCCCTCTGATGGGAAGGGAGGTGCTCCACAGCCTCACCAGTAGCGTAGCATAGCATTCCATTCATGAGATACGGCTTGCTGTTTTCCTGTCATTCTTACCAGGAATTATTATACAAAATAAATACCCTTTTCAAGATTCTGCTGCAAAGTCTACCTCGTAATTTATGGCATCTCAATTATGTCCCTTTTTAAAATTATTTAGTGAACTCTTTTTTTTCAATTTTGTTTGTTTGTTTATTATTATTTTTTGTTTCTGGAGAAGTGATACAGTTATCTGTGCTATGGTGTAAATATGTTTATTCCAGCAGGAATCAAAATGGGAACAAAGAGGCTAAATATTATTCACCAAAGTAGGCGTGAAGAATATGGAGAAGCCTGGGTGAAATCACTAGGGAAAAAATAATACAAGTCTTAGCATCCAAGTTACTCATGTGGGACATTTTTATCTTTTCAAATTCCTGAAAGAAGATGGTAGAGGGGAGAGCAGAATTTAGTGCTTACCATTCTTAAAACCCTGTTTTCTACATGTTTTCTTTCCAGCAGGCAGAGTACTCTGAGCTGACCGGTGTTACATTTTCCTGTAGAAAGTTTCAGCCAAACTGTTCAGCTGATTCCAAATGATGAAGAGGGAGGAAAAGGTGTGGGTGGCTTACCCTTGGTAGAACCTTCTTAGCATCTATTCTCTGGAGAGCTTTAGCACTTCTGTTTTCAGTTGCTCTCAGAATAACAGGGTTTTCTTCTGGCAGGGATGTGCTTTTTGCCATCCTCTTGGCAATCCACCCACGTTTGCCAAGTTCTGTGCTTTGCAGAAAAGAATATAGAGATTGAGACCTGTCACAGCAGTTGCCTTACACTTTTCATAAGCTGCTGATGGTTCATCCCAAGGCTGGGAAGGACTTTTCTGTCTTCACAGAAACATTGAAACTGAAGTTGTTGCAGCCTTCTAAGTTCAAAGTCTTAGGAGAAGATAGTACCTTACAAAATCTAATATTGATTAGTTACAAGTGTGCCATACCACACTGAGCCAGCCAAGTCACCCTGCCCTGTGCCAGGGTTGCTCTGCTTCTGTTTGAGAAAGCAATTGTTATAATTGTTTTAATTCTGTGAATTGCTGAGCATCTGCTGCTCCCACCTTGACGGTTGCAGCTGTCTTTACTGCACTGTGATTTTGTTTAATTTTGTTCCTCGCTGCTTTCTGGTACATGTTGTATGGCCCAAGGCAGGTATCCAGTTATGGAATCAGGGCAACAGAAGAATTATCCAGCTCTCTGCTTGATCTGACTGAGTATCCAAAATGTCCACAATTAGCCCACAAACTAGAGACAGCAGGAGTAAGTCTTGAACTTTCCCTACAGTCTGTTTATTAACTGATGCATTAATATCAGCAACATACAGCTCTTGTGAAGTGCAGCACTCAAAGTTTGCAATTGAACTTCTGCCTAAATCAGCATCGTCTGCAGGACAGTCTGGCTGGGTGTCTCTCTTGGAATTTCAGCGGTTAATCGTCGTAAGAAAGCCCAGCAAGATTCTGTTTTAACAAGATAAATATAGGGAAAAATAAATACTGTGCATGTCTACAAATATGTGACAACACTGTGTAGTTCCTGCCTTGAACAATGGAAAACTTTGCCAACCTTTGAAGTCACCTAGGTTTAAGTAGAAGTTTTTTCTTGTATGCTGTGCTGTACATGCTACTGAAGCATAATAAATAAGGACAGAAAGAATGGAACCACATGCTGATGTCTCTTTCTTACAACTTGATAACAGCTCTGTCCTCGGTATGAAATGAATAGAGGCTGGCGCATGCATTACAGTTTTGTATTGGTATGAGGCACACTTCTGTTTCTGTAGACAGTGCATACTGGGAAAGTGGTATAAGCCTGAAATTTTTCTTATGGCAAAGAAGAAGCTGCAGTCTGGACAGGATGAAGGAAAGAGCTTTTTGATTTTGAGTAGCTGAAGTGAAGCAATCATATGTAGTCACATGTTAAGCAGGAGCTTGAAGAGTAGAAACGCCAAAGCAGATGTTGCAGTGTGTTACACTATGACCATCCCTGTCTGAAAGTCCAAGTTTGCCTCTATGGATACTAAATTTCCCTCGCACTTATAGCCAAGGAAACAGTTGTGCTTTCTGCTAAAAAGCTGAATTTACATTTGTGGGGGAGGCAGTACAAGTAGACTGGGACAAAGACCAGGGGTGTGAGGAAGACATAAGGCAAGAAAAGAGCTGGACAGAGGAGTCCAACAGTGGAAGATGCAGATGGGTAAGGGTGGTGTTCTGATCTAGTAGAGAGCTGTGAAATTAGTGTGTGGGGCCATTGGGTAGTGTATATGGTGGTAATTATCATAAGACTGTTGGGAAGCCAGTCATTCTGATTTCATGGTAGAAGTGCAAGGATGGGTTTTAAAATATAAATTTAAAATTAACAAGGAGGACAAAGAGCTAAGTTCTATTGTGTAATTCCTTTTTAAAGAGTACTGTCACTCCTGAGACTGAGTGATTTGGAGATTCTATGGTAAGGATGACATACAGGTACAAACTTATTAACATTTAATATAATTTAAGCAGACTTCCTATACCTGAAGGGGTATACAAGAAAGCTGGAGAGGGACTTTTTACAAGGGCATGTAGGGGTAGGACTAAGGGGAATGGCTTTAAACTGAAAGAAGGCAGATTTAGATCAGATATTATGCAGTTCTTCACTGTGAGGGCAGTGAGGCCCTGGTCAAGTTGCCCAGAGAAGCTGTAGCTGACCCATCTCTGGCAGTGCACAAGACCAGATTGGACAGGGCTTTGAGCAACTTGGTCTAGTGGAAGGTTGGGACTGGGGGGGGGGGGGGGGGGGGGAACTAGATGATCTTTAGGATCCAGTACTACCCAAACCATTCTATGATTCTGTCTATGAACTTATATAATCAAAACACACACACATACATATGCAGAGATGTTGAATTAAGGCTATTGAAACAATGTAATACATAATTTTTATTTTTTTTAAGTCTGCATACAGCCATAGTGTTCTTGTAAACATAGAATAGTTAGGATTGGAAAGGACCTCAAGGTCATCTAGTTCCCACCCCCCTCTAGGGGCAGGGACATCACACACAAAATCATGTCACCTAATACTCCATCCAATCTGATTGTGAACACTGCCAGGGATGGAGTATTCACAGCATCCTTGGGCAACCTATTCCAGTGCCTCACCACCCTCCCAGTAAAGAACTTCCTTGTATCTAATGTAAACTTCCTCTGTTTAAATTTAAACCCATTCCCTTTTGTCCTGCTGCTACAGTCCCTAATGAAGAGTCCCTCTCCAGCATCCTTGTAGGCACCCTTCACACACTGGAAGGCTGCTATGAGGTCTCCACATAGCCTTCTCTTCTCCAGCCTGAACAGCCCCAGCTCTCTCATCCTATCTTCACAGGGGAGGTACTCCAGTCCCCTGATCATCCTTGTGGCCCTCCTCTAGATTTGTTCCAACAGTTCCATGTCCTTTTTTATGTTGAGGACGCCTGAACTGCACACAATACTCCAAGTGAGGTCTCACAAGAGCAGAGTAGAGGGGCAGGATCACCTCCTTTGATCTGCTGGTCATGCTCCTTTTGATGCAGCCCAAGATACAGTTGGCTTTCTGGGCTGCAGGTGCACATTGCCAGCTCATGTTCATTTTCTCATCAACCAACACCCCGAAGTCCTTTTCCTCAGGGCTAATCTGAATCTCTTCTCTGCCCAGCCTGTAGCTGTGTCTGGGATTGCCTCGACCCAGGTAGGGCCTTGCACTTGGCTTGGTGGAACTGCGTAAGGTTGGCATTGGCCCACCTCTCAGGCGTGTCAAGGCCCCTCTGGATGGCATTCCTTCCCTCCAGCTTATCAACCAAACCACATAACTGGGTAGATGATGTCAACTGCTTTGCCCCTGTCCTTCAGTTCTGTAGCCCCATTGTAGGACACCAAATTGGTCAGGCAGGATTTTCCCTTTAATGAAACCATGCTTCCTGTCCCCAAGCACCTTGTTTTTCACGTACCTTAGCATGCCTTGCAGGAGAATCTGCTCCAAGATTTTGCCAGGTGCAGAGATGAGACTGACTGGTCTGTAATTCCCCCTGCAATTCCCCAGGTTGTCCATTTTCCCCTTCTTGAAAATGGGGGTTGTATTTCCCTTTTTCCAGTCATCAGGAACTTCACCTGACTGCCATGATTTTTCAAATATGATGGACAGTGGCTTAGCAACTTCATCTGCCAGCTCCTTCAGGATCCACGGATGGATTTCATCAGGTCCCATGGACTTGTGTACATTCAGGTTCTTAAGATGATCTCAGACCATATCCTCTTGTACGGTGGGCCTAGGGTCTTCATTCTCAGAGTCCCTGCATCTGCCTTCCAAGACTTAGGTGGTGTGGTCAGAGCATTTGCCAGTAAAGACTGAGGGAAAGAAATCATTAAGAATCTCAACCTTCTCCAAATCCAGGGTAGTCAGTTCTCCTAATCGCTTCCGGAGGGGGCCCGCATTATCCCTGTCTGTATTTTGCTTGCCACATACCTATAGAATCCCTTCCTGTTATCTTCAACATCCCTTGCCAGATTTAATTCTAAGCGGGCCTTAGCTTTCCTAACCTGCTCTCTAGCTTCTCGGACAGCATCCCTGTATTCTTCCCAGGCTGCCTGTCTTTGCATCTACCTTCTGTAAGCTCCTTTTTCTCCCTTCTAAGTTTCCTCAGCAGCTCCTTATCCATCCAAGGAGGTCTCCTGGTCCTCCTGCAGCACTTCCTTCTAGTTGGGATGCAACACTCCTCAGCTTGTAGTATGTGATCCTTGAATATCAGCCAACAGTCTTGGGCCCTGCTGCTCTCTAGGACTATATCCCATGGAATCTTACTGAGCAGATTTCCTGAAGAGGCCAAAGTCTGCTCTCTTGAAGTCCAGGGCAGTGAGCTTGCTACATGCTCTTCTCACTGTCCTGAGGATCTCAAATTCAACCATCTCATGATCACTATAGCCAAGGCTGCCCTGGAGTATCTCATTTCCAGCCAGCCCTTCCCTGTTGGTGAGGACAAGGTCAAGCATGGCACTTCTCCTTGTCGACTCCTCTATTACTTGCAAGAGGAAGTTGTCTTCCACACAACCAAGGAACCTTGCTCCCTGGGAGGGTTTTCCCACCTCAGGGCCGGGCTGTCCCTCCTGGCCCCCCTCAATGAGTCCCTCCTCACCTCTGCAGAGCTGCCAGCTCCCGGGCAAGGCCTGGTGAGGGCTCAAGGCTCCCTTGGTGGCTCTCACTGCTCAGAACTGAGGCTCCTAGATGTGGGGTTTCCCCTCACTCTGGGGTTGAAGGCTCCTCTCTGAAGCTGCTCACCTCAGCAAATTTGGCAGCATTTTGGTAGATGTGGGTCACTGACAGGCACTGATAGCTTATTTTCACTTCTGTCAACACTGGTACAAATGTAAAGCAAATCTATGGATCTGCTCTTCCTTACATGTCCTAGATGTAGGTTCTGAGCTCCTTAAGCTCCCTGCTGCTTTGCTGCATTTAATTTGTCTTGGGCTTCTCTATTCATTCTCTTTGCCAGGCATTCATTTCAGCAGTAAATTACACCACTATGGCTTATGTTCCCTGTTAAAAAAAGTCTTTAGAAAAGTGTTAGAAGAGTAAATGAGAGCATATGATTTACATTTCATAAGTCAGGGAGATCATCAGGATGGTCCCATAGTTCTGCATTATGTTGAATTATTTCCATTGTCCTCTGTCAGTTACAGAAACACAGATACTGGCTTGTGTGAATCCAGATCCTTTCTCTCTCCTGTTTTATGGCTTTTCAATATTCTTGGCTGCATGTTTCTATGCAGAAATTTGTTGCTTGTGTAAAATGGGTTATGTTTTATGATGCATGTTAGCAGAGTTGTGCAGGCTTAACCGTTGAAGCAACTGCATCTCTTAAGCACAGTGATGCATGACAAAGCATCCATGAAAAAACAAGCAGTGCCCTGTGTTTTCAGACCTATGGAACAGAATTTATACAGAAAAGAATCAGGAACTCTGCTAAAAAAGTAATGTTTTGCATTTTCAGCTTGTCCGGATGGATTCTTTGGGCTTGACTGCCACCAGGTGTGCAAGTGCAAGAATGCTGCTGGCTGTGACCACATCCTGGGAACATGCCGCTGCCTCCCTGGCTGGCTGGGAGAGACCTGCGAGCAGCGTATGTATTGGCTGCCCTCACTGTCCTCATTCACAGAGTCTTGCAGTGCTAACATGGGTTCCTTCTGGGAATGTAGGATGACCTAGCAGTGTACTATTTTAGATAGGTCACATTCCTTTCCAAAGATGCCCAAACACGGAATAATTCTTGGTAGCTGTGTAAATAATCAACTTTTTTTTTTAACTACTGTTGGTACTTGTCAAACATTATAAGCATCAGTTTTTAAATAGCAGAGCTGTCTTTTACCATATGACGAAACTCTACTTTTTATTTTTGTGCAATGTTAAGAAATGAAATGTTGTATCACTGTTTCTAGTCTATGTCATCTAATTATCAAATTATTGTTACAAATTAGAAATGCACAGTGTGGAAAAATCAGAGCTGGGACTACTTATTTGGGCGTGATAAAATAGCTTTTTAACTAATTCTTAGAAAAGTTGCTTGTTTTTAAAAAATACACCTTGATTTTCACAAGTATAGATTATCCCACAATCTTTGAGCTAATAAGTGTTTTTTATGTTTTTGTGTATGTATATATAAGATTGGCTCTTCTGAGATACTGTTCATGAAATTTCATGGCAAATTAAATTACTTGCTTTAGCTACATGGCATTACATATGGATACCACTGAGCCTGTTCACAATATTTAGCAATTATATGGGGGCTTTTAAGATTTTCAGGTTTTAGCCTCTCAACTTTCTCATTTCACTTTATGATGTCATTGTCTATACTTCCTTTTGAAACTGTGACTGCTGTCTGCAAGACTGTTTTGCAGGCCTGGGATCCAATGCAGCTCCACAAGGAGCCAACTTTCATTGTTAGTGAACACTTTCACGGGATTTCTTTAATCCATAGGTTGCAGATATCTGCAATAGGGAAATGGTTTAATTTAGTAAACAGAGAGAAATGGAGAAATGCTGTTTGTACTGAAAAAACTCTATTCTCCAGCCATACACTGTTACAGTCTATCAGCCCTGTTTGAGGGCTGCGCTTGCTCTTCATATTTTTCCCTCATTTTCCCCACCACATAACATAACCTGTCTTCTGAAAGGCTTCTCCAAAATCCCTTGCTTTTGTCATTTACAGGAGGGTCAATGTTGGTGAAACTTTCCACTTGTTAGATGTTTCTGCAAAAATCCCACCATTGCAGTCCTTTTTGCTTCCCTGTGGCACCCCTGAGGAAAGCTTGGGTCTCTGTCTCTCACCACCTGAAGATGGTGGTGGCAATATTCTCCTGTTAGATTGGTGAGCTGACCATGAAATACATGCAGAGGCAGAGCCATTATAGCCATACCACAGAGCAGTAAAGGTAATACTGAACAGGTGCAATGTTTGCTTCTTGGTAACAGCTCAGTTTTACTGCCAAGCCAGGGCATTAGTAATATATCACCTTGGCCCTTCCCCACTCCTTAGCCTGCATTAGGGATGCGAAGCTTTGTTTCATATTTCATTAAATTCAATTAAGAAATGTAGTTCTTTGTCAACAACTTCCTGTGCCCCCCTCTACTCGTGAAAATTGAAACAAAATAATTATTCTCTTGTGCTGCAGCCATTAGAGCTTTATGCTGAGTTGATTTATTCTTCACACTGGTGAAGGTGCCAAAGCCTCCGAGGCCTCCTTTGTCTGTAAGTAAAAGAGCAAGATCACTTAATTGGGCAGAGGGTAACCTTTTTTTCTCGTGGCTAAATGATGAATCTGCATTTTGATTTTAAGACTGGACCTCAACCACACCACTCCAAAGCTGCTCAGAAAAAAGCAAGCATGGGTCATAGATGCCAGCTCACCATTCTCCGTCTTTGTTTGCTGTTTAATATTTACCTTGCCAGTTCCTAGGATTTGCTAGCTCTAGCAGCTGGAAGGACAGCACTTGTGTTCAAGTAATTAGATTTCAGGCAATGTGCTGGAGGATATTGAGGAATAATTTTGACATCATAGGATTTGAATTGATCTTAAACCAGCCATGCAGTGCATTTTATACATTGCTATCTAATTATGGGCTATATGGACTGTAATGCCTTTTGTTGAAGCTGCCTAACATTTTTCATTACAAGACCGTGTTTTTCAGTTGCTTATAAATAAATCCTATTAATGTGGGATGAAATCTGCCAAGCAAGCTCTGCCTTGGCTTAAGTTTGAATTTGGTGATTTTTTGTATTTTGAGGAGGAGGTTGGTGGGAGGGTTGAGTGTCCACCTAAGATATTTTGGGTGTCCAGGAAACAGGTTTAGGAAAAGTATGTTGCCTATTTATTGGTGGGGTTTTAACAGTTCCACAAATTGTTGTGATGCCTTAGTGCTACAGAGGTGAGGATTTGACATTTGGCATCATTTTGTGTCAGAGGTGTAACCACCTTCCTTTCTATATACAAACCCATCCAAATTTTGCTGTCCCAAAAAAAAATCCCGGGGGG